>WOXC01000459.1:0-168026 GCA_011680675.1 Gymnobelideus leadbeateri | reverse complement strand
ACAAGTGGTCACAGATATGCCATCTCCAGGGATCATGGCAGCTGGTCCCAGGCTTTCCCTAAAGTCCCTTTTTCTGAAGGCTATGAATACTGTGATTTTAAGAACCAGAGAAAGAAGACTTTTTATCAAGAAGAGCCTGCCTAGCCTGGAGTCTGACTTGGTGGCAACCATAGGGGAGAATGGGAGACGTTTTCAAGGGCCACTAGCCCAAGTAGTCTAGAAATGCTAGATTGTCAGAAAGTGAGGAGAGCCTCAGCCCTGGTAATCTGGGAAGGCTTTTGCACATTCTGTCTAGCATATTTCTTTGCACATATTCAGTCACACATACATACACCCCTTCTTTGAATTCCTCTCTATCTCTTGTCCCTTTTCTATTCTTGCAAAACTGTGACAGCTCTTCTGCCTTCAACCTTCTTCCCTTCCACCACTGATTTCCAGAACTTTGTTCTCAAAGTTTGGACTTCCAAAGTATTTATTTGCAACTTTAAGTCCTCCAGTTTGGGTGTAGAATTATCCTTCAAAGATGAGGGAACAAGCTAAAGGCTCTTCTTTTTTTTTTTGGAGAGGGGAAGGCAAGACAATTGGGGTTATGTGACTTGCCCAAGGTCACACTGCTAGTTAACTGTCGAGTGTCTGAGGCTGGATTTGAACTCAAGTTCTCCTGACTACAGGGCCAGTGCTCTATTTACTGCGCCACTTAGCTGCCCCAGTAAGAGCTCTTCTTATGGCAATCCTGACTTCTGTTTTTCTGTCACTCCCCCAGCACTACTGAACAAGTTGGCCGACAACTAGCCATCATTGGGGATGATATCAGCCGTAGGTATGACTCCGAGTTCAAGGCCATGCTTCAGAGTTTGCAACCTACCTCAGACACTGCCTATGAGTACTTCACCATGATCGCCTCCAGGTATCTCACCCCTCCCTCCCCTTTCCTCTAAGGTCACTTTCAGGTAACCTCTCCTTCCTTCCAATCTGTCCCTTGGCCAAGTGTCAGTGGCAACTTGTCTCCCTGTTTCTTCTGTGCTCTCCTGTTGCTCTGTAGCAACCCCCTCTCTGTAGTCCCAGCCCTTCTGGTGGCAAGGGTGTGAATACCAATTGTACACCTGTCACCTGGGAACATGAAGGGCTGTGTTCCTAGGAGGGTATAAAAAAAAATGCAGATCTGCCCCCCATAGGACTGTGGTGAAGAAAGCTCTTTGTAAGCCTTAAAAGCCTCATAGTAATGTGAGCAGGGACTGTTAGGAGGGGAAGATTAGGTGGTCACTTCCTGTCTTTAACTCTATTTTGTTTTCTGTTTTCCCTGAAAAGCAGGGTGGTACAAAGGAAAGTACAGTGTTTGATGTCAGGAGACCTCAGTTTTCATTCTGACTCTGCCACTGACTAATTTTGTGACTTTGGGGAAGTCATTTCCTCTAACACTCAGCATCTTCCTTTGTGAGATTGGAAGGCTGGATTGGATGATTAGATTCGTTTGGCTCTAAATCCCATGATCCTCTGTACAACAGAGTTCCTTCCAGGACTTGTGGGATAGGGATAGAGTAGGAGGGATTGCTCTTAGCCCAGTCTCCCTTGTTCCCTAGCATGTACTAGAAGAACAGCAGGGAGAGAGTTTGAGTCCTAAAGACAGCTGACCCAAAAAACCCTCAGTTCTCTGAAAAAAGAATAAGGCATGAGAGCTGCTGTTATTCTGCTGGACACTTGGATCAGGGCTAGCAATACAGTTAGAGTTAGGGCTCGGCTCATCTTCCTGAGTTCAGATCTGGTCTCAAATACCTATTGACCCTGAGCAAGCCACTTCACACTGTTTGCCTCAGTTACCTCATCTGTCAAATGAGCTGGAGAAGGAAATGGCGAGTTACTCCGGTATCTTTGCTAAGAAAACCCCAGGGGGCGGCTAGGTGGCGCAGTGAGTAGAGCGCCGGCCCTGGAGTCAGAAGGACCTGAGTTCGGATCCGGCCTCAGACACTTAACGCACACAAACAAAAACCTAGCTATGTGACCTTGGGCAAGTTACTTAACCCCAATTGCCCTCCAAAAAGGCAAAAACAAAACAAAAACAAAAACAAGAAAACCCCAAAGGGGGTCAGAAAGAGTTGGATATGACTGAAATGACTGAACAACAAAAAGGCTACCTTATTCTTCTGTTAGGGTTCAGTTTGGGGTTAATGTTAGGAAAAGATGATGTGTATTGATCTATACTCCAGGGGTCAGTGTGAGCCATTCCCTAGTCCCTGAGGTGTCCCCCTCATTCCCTCCTGAGCTTCCCGGGACCTTAACCACCTGTTCTGTCCTCTTTCTCCCTGCTTTTCCTGCGGGATGTCAGGCTAGCAGTGGTTCCTCGGCTTGCAGGTAAATCCCCTTGCCCCTCCCCCTTGATGCCTCAGGCTCTCCTTCCTCCTCTTGCTCTCTCTATTGGACACTTTATGCTGCGGGGGGAGGTGGGAGTCATCTCTGCGCTGGAGAGGAGAGCCTGTCTCTGACAACCAGGCTGGGAGGTGGTCCAGCTGTGCCCAGCTGCTGGCCCCTTTGGGGACCAAGATCACCGGCCTATCCCTCCAGAATATCTAGGCTCAGAGTTTTTCTCTATTAACATGTAAATTCCTCAAGAGGAAGCATTATTTTTTTCTTTGCATTTGAATCCAGGGTGCCTGGTGAATAACAGACAATTAATAAATGCTTCCAGAGACTGGGCTTGGATGAATGAGGGACCCAGACTACCTCTGGCTGCACTCCCAAATGGTAAAGGGCTGCTGCACTGAGATGGCGTCTATTGCTGTCTGCTTGCAGTCCCCCCAGCCCCAGGGAGATGCCTGGGGGGTTAAAGATATGTTCCCTATTTCCTCCCTTCAGGCTGCCGTGGCATACACCTGGACCTCCTTCCTAGCCCCTTAGGGTTAGGGGGTGGGACTAGTGGGAAAGGGGTGATAAAAGAAGTCACTAACCTGAGGCTTTTACCACCCCCCAGCCTATTTGAGAGTGGCATCAACTGGGGCCGAGTGGTCGCATTGCTGGGCTTTGGCTACCGCTTGGCCCTACATGTCTATCAGCGGGGCCTGACTGGCTTCCTGGGACGGGTGGCTCGCTTTGTGGCCGACTTCATGCTTCAGCACTGCATTGCTCGATGGATTGCCCAGAATGGGGGCTGGGTGAGTAGGGGCTCTAGGGAGAGGGAGGGTGTGGGGGGACACAGTAGGGATGGGGAGAAGAGGGAAAGGGGCTAGGCAGGGTGAAATGCTTCAGAAATCAGGGTAGAACTCAGGAGGTGAGCCCAGGGTGGGGGCTATTGAGTTCTCCCTCCCTCCATCCATCCAGGTTACCCCTCACCTACTAGTACTCTCTGTGATGCCCATCTCATCCCTAGGTGGCAGCCCTGGACCTCTCTAACAATTCCATTTTGTACGTGACGACAGTCTTGGCTGTCGTGTTGTTGGGTCGATTCATTATCCGAAGATTCTTCCAGCCCTGACTCCAGGACGGGGAGGCCTTTCATGAAGACGTGAGGCCTGAGTCTCTCCCATCGTCCTTTTTTTCCTCCTGAATGCAAAGGACAGCCCTGTGCTACTATGACATATCAGTCAGGAGAATGGTGATCACTCCAGGCCTCCAGGCATCCTTCCTACCTGGGAGCCAGGGGTACAAGGTACCCTACCCTAGCCCTTCATGCTGCTTATAGGCCCTTTTCTTTGGGATCCATGTCATAGGATCAGAGAGAAGGCCACAGCTATGTGAGTGCAGCCTCTACCCCCTCCCCAAAACACACACACACACACACACACACACACATCCCAGAGATCTGTGTGTGTGTGTGTATATATGTGTATGTGTATTCATACACACACACACACACACACACACACACACACACACACACACACATCTCTGGAAAACCTCCAAAATAGGGCTCTTTACTTCTTGATCCATTTGGAGGTTAAAACTACTTATCTCTGAGAAGAGGTTTTTTTATATTTTAGTTTTTTATAATTGCTTATGTTGCTTACCTTCCCCTCCTTTCCCTCTCTCCCCCTCCCCAAGACCAAGATGATTCTTGATGGTGAGGGCATCATGTTAGCCAATAGTTATCAAGTATAGATACTAATTGGAAATATCCCTCCCATCAAGGGCTTGAAAAGCAAGTTCAGAATATCAGAGCTGAAAGGGACCTTACATAAGGTGGTCATGTAGTCTATAACCCACTCACTTTAAAAAGTGGGAAAACTGAGCCTCAGAGAAGAAGATTGATTTAGTCATGGTCTCATAGTTAGTGGCAAAACTCAGATTAGATTCAGTTTAATCCAAGCTCATTTTACAGAGGGGGAAACTGAGGTATGGGAGAAGGGAAGTAATTGACTCCCATAGGAAGTTTAGTGTCAGAACCAGGATAAGATTCGTGGACTCAAAGGGGCAGAAATGAGGACTTACAGACCATCTAATCTAATCTCTTCATTTTACTCATGGGGAAACTGAGGCTCATAAAGGCGATCTGAAGGTACTCCTCACCCTGCTTCCCCCAGCTCTGATCAGGCTGCTCTTGTAACTAGCATTCTCTCAGGTTTCTTGGGCCTGGGGGGACTCCACCTCTCCTTATCTCCCAAAAAGGAGACCCCCAGGATCCAGCTTGCTTACTTGCTAACCCCTCACCTAGCTTGCTCCAGACCCTCTACTCATCATTCTGGTTTCTACCCTATCCCCCCATGCTGACCTTAATCCAAACCCTACTACTGCAGTCCATTAGACTGTCATGTCCTTCCCTTCCTACTCCACCCCCATCCTGGTCACAACAGCCACTTAGGCCAAAGACTAAGAAGAATGGGGAGGGATCTTAGCCCTGATGCTGTTTCTACATACCTGTGGAATACCTGTACATACATGTACACTAATAGGCAGTTTGTGGGGTACCCTTAAACCCTGAGACAAGAGCCAAATTGGCCCAGGGCACAGTGTAATACCTGGGATGGGGGTAGGGGACACTGAAAACTCAGCTCTATACCCTAGTGCTTCCAAACTGCCTACCACATGGATGGCATTGAGGAGTACCTTAAGGGTTTTTGATAATAAATGTGCAATCCCACAACCCCTGCCTTGCCATTTTTATACACCTATCTGAGCACCTGCAAGTCCATTGCTGCCCTTCTCTACCACTGCCACCCCCCATCAAGCTCATTTAGACCTTCTGGCCCTTCTCTTTGTGATCCATCCAAGGGGGGATATCCCTAGGATGGTGAGGTTCCACAAGGACATAAGTATTTGAGTTCAAGAGGGCATTGGAGATCATCTTGTATAGCCTCATCATTTGACAGAGAGAGAAATGGGACCTAAAGGAGATTTGTCTGGGAGCATGGAGACCATAAGGAACAGATGTGAAATTCAAATTCAAATCTTGTGATGGGCAATGTGGCATAACTGCAAGAGCCCAGGATTTATAGTCAGAAGAAAGACCGGGGTCCAGATCTTACCTCTGCACTTAGGACCTGTAAGACCTTTTCATGGAGGGGGAACTGAGGCACAGTCTGACCCTCTCAGTTCTTTCCTCTGTAAAATAAGGGGGTTGGACCATGTGATCTCTAAGTTTCCTTCACTCATTCTAAAAATTCTGACAACAAATCTAGGGCTCTTTACATTAAATCACACAGATTGTTCATTTCAACATGACCAGGACATCTTAGACCACTAACTCCACCTACTACCTTTTATCTGAATGAAGGGGTAGAAATGCCCTACTCTAAGTGAAAAACCAGGAGGATCTCTCATATCTCATAGGAAATTCAAATAGGAGGGGACCTTAGGGCTCATCCAGCTCAACCCACTCATTTTACAAGAGAGGAAACTGACCCCCAAAATGGCAGGTTAAGGGCCAGGACTAGACCTCAATTGTCCAGGCTTCCAGCTCAAGGTTCTTTTTGCTATATCTCACCACTAATTCTTCTTGTGGAGCAACTGGGTAGCACAGTGGATAAAGTGCTGGGTATGAAGTCAGGAAGATCCATCTTCCTGAGTTCAAATCTGACCTCAGACACTGTATGGCCCTGGCCAAGTCACTTCACCCTGTTTTTTCATCTGTAAAATGAACTGGAGAAGGAAATGGCAAGCTACTCCTGTATCTCTGCCAAGAAAACCCCAAATGGATTTGAGAAGGGTCAGCCATGACTGAGCAACAATTATTCATGCCCAAACAAGAGCTAACACTAAAAGTTAAGCCACAGATTCCTAGAGGGCATGATGCACACCGCATGCTGCAAGGACCACTGTCTCAGACAGCCTAGTCTTATCCATTCTACAATGACCAACTAATGAACAGACAACTCTGTCCCAGTAATTCCACTATGCATGCACATTAAGAATTACAAAAGCCCTTTCCTGACAACCTGTGAGCGAATTATGATTCCATTTTCAGAAGAGGAAGTAGAGGTGACCGACTTAAAGAGTCATCTTAGACAACTATCCCAGTTACCTGAATTCCTCGACTCATTCTCTTCAACCAAAAGTCTCCAACTTGTACACTTGTAGTGAATTAAGACAAATAGAGTCCATTTACCTCTTCCATTCCTCAGGCTGCAGGACATGTGTTCCTGACCACATGGTTGACTTCTGTTTAAGAAGGTGATGTGAAAGATCTTAGCCACGCCAAACTCCTCAACGACTTAAGTGGGTTCCAGTTCAATAAATCCAATCAAATAAACATTAGGTGCCTAATATGTTCCAGGCACTATGCTAAATGTTGAAGATAACAATATTAAAAAAAAAAGATAATCCTTGCTCTCAAGGAGCTCACAATCTAAAGGGTTGTGTGTGTGTGTGTGTGTGTGTGTGTGTACACAATCTATACACAAAAGGAGTCAGGAAGGTGGGTAGGAGGAGATGGCAGAGCAGGGGCTTAGTACTCAAGCATCTTGTTCCATGGAGGGGAAACCAGGGGGGCAGCAGATCCATGTGAGCCAAGTCCAATTTCTACCCTCTCTAAAGGAAGGGGGGGCAGGTAGGTGGTGCAGAAGATAGAGTGTCAGGTCTGGAGTCAGGAAGACTCCTCTTCCTGAGCTCAAATCTGGCCTCAGACACTAGCTATGTGACCCTTAACCCTGTTTGCCTCCATTTCCTCATCTGTAAAATGAACTGGAGAAGGAAATGGCAAACCACTGCAGTGTCTTTGCCAAGAAAACCCCAAATGGCATCATGAAGAGTCTGCCAGGATTGAACAAGAAAGGATGACCACAGTAAAGGAAGGCATTGGGCGGGGTTTGGTACTCTGCTCTCCAGCCCTCCAGTCTGAAGGGAGAGGAAGCTGAAGGACGTGGTGTCAATCAAGGCTTGAATCAGCAGTGCCTAGGTGAGCTTGGAAGTCATGCCTCCCCTGGGAGGGGCATCTTGTTCCAGGAAGTTGAGGGGAGCAGATGCAAAGGGGAGATGAAGTGTCAGATAAAGTAGCGATCAGTAACACCAAAGGAAAACATCATTAAGCTCCTCTGTTCAGTCCAGGGCTGCTCAATAAGGCTGCCACTTTTGAGGTGTTAAAAGCCTGAAGCTAGCAGGCTCTGGGTCCAACTGGCCAGCCCCCACTTAGCTCCCATTGTCACTATTTAAGTAGACTTGTATGCAAGGTGACTTGTATAGAGCTTAACCCTAGCCAATGTGTGCATGCCTTAGGACTCTCAAAGACAGAGCCAGACTCCTAGAAAGGAAGTGCCCAAGGAAATGGAAAAATTTAGTGCCAAGGCAACCGGGCCTGGGAGGGCCTTCCAGTATTCATTGGCCTCACCTGGGGATCCAGGAGACAAGGCAGTGTGGTGTCCCAGGACCCTTCTCAAGAGGCCTGAAAACTATGGGATCTCATATCCAGGTGAGACCTGACAGGGCCTTAGCAGGAGACAAAGGCAAGTCCTAATCGGTGATCGATTGCACAAGGAAAAGGAGACAGAGACAGGAGATCAGCACCTGTACTGGTTAAAAGAAGATGGAGGCAGAAATCACAGATTGCGGCAGAGCAGCAGCAAGAATACAGAGACTGTAGAGGGGACAAGAGCAGGCAGAGCCTGCCCACTCCTTCCAAGATTCGGGTAAGGAACAGAACCTTGCTCTGATGCAAATCCCAGTGACTGAGGCTGGAGACACAAGTACTGCATGTGCATGTGCTCTGGGAGCCAGGCCTGATACAAAACTTAGTTCAGTTCCTACATAGCACTGGTCCCACCAAGTTCATATCTCCATGTTACTGCCCCACGAATCCTTATCTCAGCTTCCATTGTCCAGAAAGTTATCCTTTCCTCCTCAGGGAATCAGTACTGACCTGGCTGTAACCCTTAGCCTGGAACACCGAGTGCTAGAATATTGGGACTCTGGAAGTCCCTCAAGACCTGTCAGAGGCACTGGCACTTCAATCCCCTCAAGGGGGAAAGGAGAGTCTGATATCAATAGCCCTTTTTATTACTAATTTTTTTAAATTTAATTTTAGACTCAAGGGCCAGAATACAAATACAGAATAGAGAAAAGAAACAAAAACATATAAACTTAAATACAAAGAAAGAAGAAGAAGCATGTCATGTGCATAGCAGAACATAAGAGAGCATTCAAAATATGTAACAATAAATTTTCATTTCAAGAAAGCCTGTGTGACAAATAATACACGTTGTGTTGAGAATTATCCATCTTTTCTTTGCTTCCTTGTGAGTTCTTTTGTTCTCTGCTATGCACTCAACCCTTTTTGAATGTTTCAGAAGCCAAATATCCTTCCCTACAGCACATGGCTGGCCACCCAAAACCAGTTACTCCCCGCCCCTCTTCAAAGCACTTTGCTTACACATTATTATGATTCTCATGGAAACAATTTCTTAGCATCCTCCACACGAAGAGGTTTCATGAGCTAAATAAGCTAATAAGACCTGATTACCATCATCATCATATCTAACATTTACAAAGCACCTACTATGTGCTAAACATTTTATAATTATTCTCTCATGGGATCCTCACAGTAACCCTGCAAGGTAGGTGTGTTATTATCCCCACTTTATAGATAAGGAAACTGAAGCAGGCAGCAATTAAGCAATTTATCCAGGGTCATTCTGCTAGTGTCAGGTTTTACATAGAAGATGAGATTTTAGCTAAGACTTGAAGAAGTCAAGAATCCTTCTTTAGTGCCCAGAGACAGAGACAGAGAGAGGAGAGAGGGAAGGAGAGCAGAGAGAGAGAATGGGGAGTGAGAGACAAATAGGAGAGAGGGAAGGAGAAGGGAGAGAGAGAGATCACAAGAAGACAAGGGGAAGGGAAGTGGTAGAGGTAGCAGCCACTGATGGCCTTCCCTGATACACACACAAAAATTTCTGTTCCCCAAATATAACTAGTGTTTTCTGAACCTCTGAGTCTTTGCCAAAGTTTTTCTCTATGCCTGAATGCTTTCCCCTTCCCCTCTTCCCTTCAAAGACCAAATGCTACCTCCTCCATGAAGTCTTACTATATCCCTTTATCAATAATACATCTTTAGATCCCACAAAGCACCTTGTTTTGACTCTTTGATGCCTAACACATAGGAATTAGAGATATAAAGTACTCAAAGGTTAAGTGATGCTTAATATGGGAAGTGATTGCTCAGTTTCACAGTGCTAGTAGATGTCAGAATTAGCATTCAAACTCAAGTCTCCTGACTCTAAATTCAGTACTTTCCCCACTAGAGCACACTTTTCTTATCGAGTTCAATTCAGCAAGCAGTCATTAAGCATCCATTGTATAGAGACTTGTGCTAGGTGCTGGGGAGATACAAAGGGAAGACAGTCCTCACTGGAACTTATAATTTCAGTAGGAGAAGATACTTGTGTGCCTTCTAGTTCAACAATTAATTATTTGTATAAGAACCTCTAGGAAGGGATTGGGTGGCCACAAAACCCGAGAGTTATATTTCTTCCCAGTAGAGAGAGTAAAAAGAGAAAACTAATGTGAGATCAGCCCTCTAAGAGGAAGGCAGTGATTGTTCACTTAAGAGCTACTGAAGGAATTTTTGGAATTCTTTAGAAGAGGTGAAGGGAGATGTGGAGTCATCCCATGGCAGCAGCCACTTTTTGTCCCATCTGTAGTTCCCTTCTCCTTCAAGATCATGAGAGATGACTTCTAAATGGACAAACTTGAAGGTTTGTGACTATGGGCACTCAGTCTGGTCAAAGGAGAGGAGCAGGAAGTTGTGGCATGAGGGTACAACAAAAGCCACACAAGAAAGACAGATTTTTAATTGTATTTTTTCCAATTATATGTGAAGACAATTTTTTAGCATTCATTTTTACAAAATTTTGAGTTCCAAATTTTTCTCCCTCCCTCCTCTCCCTTCTTCCTAAAATGGTAAGCAATTTGATAGAGGTTTTTCATGTATTATCATGTAAAACAGATTTCCATATTAGTCACAGTTGTGAAAGAAGAAAGATTAAAAGTGGAAAAAATACAATGAAAAAAAGCAAAGTGAAACTACTCTGCTTCGATGTGCATTCAGACTCCATCAGCTCTTTCTCTGCATGTGGATGGCATTTTCTATCATTAGTCCTTTGTAGTTGTCTTGGATCATTGTGTTGCTAAGAAGAGCTAAATCATTCATAGTTAATCATAACACAGTGTTGTGGTTACTGTGTACAATGTTTTCTGGTTCTGCTCATCACTCTGCATCAGTTCATACACGTCGAAGACAGATCTTTCTTAACCTTATTATTGAATTTTGATGTATAAGGGGATAGGGGGTGCGGGTCAAAATAAGAACCATTTCATAACTACATTTCCAAGTGCAGAATTACTATGAATGAGGACCATAATAAGTAAATCTGCTTTGTAGATATGAGCCTGACAGTAACAGGATCTTCTACTTGTTGCAACCAGAGGAAAAGAGAAAGAAAATGACTCATTTCTTTCTAGCAGCGGTAATGGTAATGTGATGCTATAGCCTGATGGTGAGTAGAGTTGTCATTCCTTTTCATTGGTCCCTCTTGCTAGTGCGGGTCCACCTCCTCTTTCCCAGTTACCCCATTAACTCCTCCCATTGTTGTGACTGTGTCTTCTAGCTATTTTCTCAGCTCCATAACTCTGAAGGAATGGTTTTCCTTTCAAACCAGCTTTATAAAGAAGAGAAAGTGACCAAGGGCTTAGTTCTTTTTTTTTTCTTAATAATATTTTTTTCCAATTACATGTAAAGATAGTTTTCAACATTTCTCTTTGTAAGATTTTGAGCTCCAAATTTTTGTCCTTCCCTCCCCCTCCCCAAGACACCAAGCAAGGCAAAATAGGTTATACATGTACAATCATGTTAAACATATTTCCACATTAATCATGTTGTGAAAGAAAACTCAGAACAAAATGGAAAAATGAGAAAGAAAAAAAAGTTAAAATAGTATACTTTGATCTGCATTCAGATTCCATAGTTCTTTCTCTGGATATGGTCAGCATTTTCCATCATGAGTCCCTTGGAATTGTCTTGGCTCATCACATTGCTAAGAAGAGCGAAGTTTATCATAGTTGATCATCACACAGTATTGCTATTACTGTGTACAATGTTCTACTGGTTCTGCTCACTTCACTCAGCATCAATTTATGTATGTCTTTCCAGGTTTTTTCTGAAATCCCCAAGGCCTAGTTCTCATACTGTTGAACATGACTCCCTCCCCCAACTGATCCTTGAGCAGGAATTTCAGCCTAGGGTAAAATCCCTGTTGAGTGTCTCCCCATTCTTCCCTGTCCCCTGCCCCCCACCAGATCTTCCCCGTTTTTCCCCGGGGATCTTTGTCCATTCTAGGTTTCCCGTCCCTCAGCCTAGGGTAAACTTTGCAGGTTCGGGAAATTCAAATATATACTGTCAAATCACTGATTGTAGTCTCAGTTTACATAACCTGACTGCTGTCCTCCTGGAATCACTTTTAAAGCCGGCACATTGTCCATGCCCACTCACTGCCTGATCTGGGCATGTGACCCCAGCAGTCCCTCAGTAACAAAGTCCACTTCCAAATTTTACTCTGGGGGATCTTTTGTCTTGCTCCTTTCAGCTCAATAATACCAGCCCCAGCTCATCACAACTCTGCTCAACTAAAGTTGCTGACTCATTACCTAGAAAGCTCTTGGACTAGGTTTTTCTCTTTATTCCAAGGAACTGTAAAATTGAATCATAAATTCTTTTAACAGTTCTGAGCCTGGCCAGGGAACTGCCATGGTGAATCTTATCAAAATTGTAAAATCTCACTCTCTCTATCTTTGTCTCTGTCTCTCTGTCTCTCTTCCATTACTTTTTCTCTGCTGTATTTAGGTAATGAAAAACAAAGATCAGGAAGGCAATAGTTAACCACATTTATCTTAGAAAATCACAGGTAAAGACAAGGTGAGCAGGAATGTAAACATTATGGAAATAGAACTCATTTTGGAAACTGACCCAAGTTCTTCTGAGAAGGGGAATGTAGGGGAATAGAGAGGTGGGGAATGAGAAATCATCAGTGCTGGTTCTAGCCCTCTGGGTGGTCAACAAGCAGACATTCCTCCTGGTACCTGCAATCTGCTGCTCATGACCTTGTGGTAGCAGCTCCCCTTCCACTTTCATAGTTTCTACCCTCTCATTCCTTTCTGCTCTGATGCTTATTAGGGCTGCTTCCTGGGATACCACCTGTTCTGGTGCTGTCATGCTCTGATTCCAGCTTTGCACTCTTCTCCAAGACTTCTGCCTTTCCTTTTTCTTGAAGATAAGAGGGGCTAGTCTGTTATTCAAAGTCAGGCCCGGGTCAGTTACCAGCTCTGGACAGCTTCCAGGGAGCTTGAGGAAGGGAATTGCTGGGGATTTCCCTGGTTTCTCACCTCTAGCATCCTCTTAACACACTGAATAATTAATTATCTGTTAAGCAGCAGGTGTATGTATGGCTCTGTGCTAGCTAGGCCTGGGCCAGAATTCTAAGGAGTACCATCAAGAATTGAATTCAGATCGAGCTGAATTTATTCATTGCCTTTGATGTGCAAAGATAGTACTAGGAGCTTGGGGAATACAAAGATGAACTAGGTATCACTAGATGTGATCTCAGCCTCCCCAGGAATCCGTAGCACTTTGACTGTATTCCTCCTTAACATGCTTTACCTTATACAATTCATGTATTTGTCTCACTCCCCACAGCCAGATCCTAAATTGTAAATCTCTGTAAACAAGCCCATCGGGTACTGGGAAGAAAGAAGGAGCGAACGACTTAGAAGTGAAACGTTGCAAATCATGTCACTTACGCTCAAAAGCCTTCAATAGCTCCCTTTTTTCTATTGAAAAAAGTCCAACTTGTAAGTCCGCACAGTAAAGCTCTTTGTAATCTGGCTTTTTGCCTGAATCTTTCTCAGATCACTGCACCACCCCACCCCCACCCCATGATTCCTCGCCACCGCACCCTCAACTCCGTGACCCAGAATTTATTTTGGATGTGTCGTTTCCCGATAAAGCTAGACCCTGGAACATAGTAGGTTCATAAAAATGCTTATAGACTGATATCTGCCCAGCTTTATCTCGTATTATTTCCTTTCCATTCCAGATGGTTGGTCTACCCTTTGGCCTTCATTCTCCCTACTTTTTCTCATTTTCACTCCACTGGATCATTTTACCTCCATTCCTAGTCAGTGACTGCTCCATTCCCCCCTCACACCCAGTCCATCTCCCATCGAAGTCCCTTCCTTCCTGTTTTCACAGCCTGCCTTCACCTAGAAGCCTACAGTACCTCTCTCCTCCCCTTCCTTCCCGCCCCCCCGCCCCCGCCCCCAACTCCACACCCCATCCCTATACCACCCCCAAGTTAAGTGAGCTTCTCTACCCAGATTTCATAGGGTTTTGCCCGGAACTTTCTTTGACCTTTATCTGTTTACTTCCTATTACAGTAATTGGTTCACTTATCCCTCTTTCCACCACCCCCTCCCCCATTAATCTAAGCACCCTCCTAGCATCTCCCCATATCAAGACACCCAGTGCTGGAACCCGAGGCCTACCTCTGGATTAGATGAATAAAATGGAATTGGGCCGATGGAGGAGGTGGGGGGAGAAGGTGAGGGAGAGGATGGGGAAGTAAGAGCTGCGGGCTGGCCTGGCAAGAGTGATTGTCCCTGGGCTGGGGGGGAGCAGGGAAGACAGAGGCAGGGGGACAGGGACAGCGCTTCTGTGCTCACAAATGGTGCCAAGTCTTCTAGAAAAGAATCTAGAGAAAATGTGAAAGTTTCGGCGTTTTCAAAAGTATCAAGAGGCGAATTCAAGTGAAGGGCATGGGGAGGTGAACCACTCTGGATGAAAAAGAAGTCCCACCCAGCCTTTGGATCCTAAGGAACCTTAGGTAAAGGAGAGATGTGAAGTCTGGAAGGGCAGCCGATGGCTTCCCCTGTGTCCTCAGGCGAGTCACTTTCTGGGCTTAGCTTAGCTGGGTGATGCTTTACACCTCTGGTATCATAGGTTCTGTTCTTGGTTATTACATCTTGTGTCTTTTTTAAGTAAAGGGCTTGAACTCTCTTTTCAGATACATTATGAAAGTGCACTACCCCCTCCCCCTTTTCTAAAATTTCACACTTTTCTCTGCCACCGGGACATGAAAGAAAAATGCAGAGATGGGGGAAAAATGCGCCGTAAAAGAAGGTTGCATTTATACAGAATATATACAAAGCCAATGCTGGGGCCAGGGTTGAGGGAAAGCTTAGTGTATATAGAACTTTTGATCATTTTTTGTCATTTTAAGAAGGGAGGAGGACCCCAAGCTCACTATCCAAAGCTTGACCCCTTTCCGACCTAACACTGGTTCCACACAAAACAAAGAGTGAATAGCAAAGCCTATTCATCTAAATCAGAGAAAGTATACAAAGAAGAAGGTATACCAGATAATACAGAGTGAAGGAGCTCTCCCATGGGGAGCCAGATAACTCAGCTCAATCAAGACAAAGTGTCCTTGATCTCACCCAAGTGAAAACTTGCCAGAGTTCTCGAATAGCAAGCTGGCAATAGGGACACGCTGGGGTTGGCCTCCTTCATCTTCTTTCTGGAAGTTGGCTTGACCCTATGTTAGAAGACTGGCTTGGAGAGTCCTGAAGCAGTACTCCTGCTTGGAGAATTCCTGAGAGGGGGGCTGCCTGGCTGAGAACCAAAGCTCTGACCTTTAGCCAACTCCATCTGCCCCTAGGTTCCACCAATAAGGAAAATGTCATACGAATGAGCTTTGGGACAGGAGCGGGAATACATAATTATATATTATATAATCATATATTATTCATTAGAGAAGTTGGACTTTGTCTTGAGCTCTAAAGGGAGCTAGGTGGCAATGGAGAGAGCTTGGACCTTAGTCAGGAAGCCCTGAGTTCAAATTCAACTTCTGACACTTACTAGCTGTGTTATTGTGGGTAAGTCACTTAGCCCTGTTTGCCTCAGTTTCCTCATCTGTCAAATGATAAACCACTTCAGTCCTTTTGCCAAGAAAACCCCAAATAGGGTCACAAAGAGTCAGACACAACTCAACCACAACAACAGGAATGTGAAATAGAGAAATTAAGAAGCACGTTCCAGGTATGAGGGAAAGTCTGTGGAAAAAGAATGTTGTGTACAATGACCAAAAGTATGCTGGTTTGAATGAAAAAGAAGACTGATGGGAAATAAGTCTAGCACAGGGGTTCTTAACCTTTTGTATGGCATGGACCTTTTTTGGAAGCCTGAGGACCTGTTCTCAAAATGATGTCTCTAAATGCATAAAATAAAATGTACAAGGTTGCAAAGGAAACCAATTTATATTGAAATGTTGCTGTTGTTATTCAATCCAACTCTTTGTGAACACATGGACTTTAGCACACTAATATGGTCCATAGGATTTTCTTGGCAAAGATGCTGCACTTGTTTGCCATTTCCTTCTCCAGTGAATGAAGGCAGAGTCCCAGGGTCACATAACTAGTGTCTGAGGCCATATCTGTACTCTTGCTCAGGGTCACACAGATAGTAAGTATCTGAGGCCAGATTTGAACACAGATCTTCCTGACTCCAGTTTCAGAGCTCTATATACTTTGCCACCTAGCTGCCCTAAAATACTCAAGTGGTTTGTCATTTCTTTTAAATTAAAATATAGTTCTCAGGGGAAGTTTTATATCCCTGAGTGCATACTTAATTAAAGCAGAGAGAAGGGAGGTCAATGAATTGGACGTGCAAATTGAAAAAGCTAGAAAAAGAACAAATTGAAAATCCCCAATTTAGTACTAAATTAGAAATATTGAAAACCAAAGGTGAGATTAATAAAATTGAAATTAAGAAAACCATTGAATTAATAAATAAAACTAAGAGCTGGTTTTATGAAAAAATCAACAAAATTGATAGACCCTTAGTCAATATGATAAAAAAAAGAAAGAAGAAAACCAAATTATGAGTATCAAAAATAAAAAGGGTGAATCTACCTCCAATGAAGAGGAAATCAAAAAAATAATGAGGAATTATTTTCCCAATTGTATGCACATAAATATGACAATCTTAGTGAAATAGATGAATATTTACAAAATCACAAGTTGCTCAGATTAACTGAAGAGGAAATGAATTACCTAAATAACCCCATCTCAGAAAAAGAAATCAAACAAGCCATCAAAGAACTCCCTAGGAGAAAATCTCCAGGGCCAGATGGGTTTACTAGTGAATTCTATCAAACATTTAAAGAACAATTGATTCCAATACTCTACAAACTATTTGGGAAAATTAGTCAAGAAGGAGTCCTACCAAACTCTTTCTATGACACAAATATGGTACTGATTCCTAAATCAGGAAGAGATAAAACAGAGAAAGAGAATTATAGACCAATTTCCCTCATGAATTTAGATGCAAAAATTCTAAATAAAATATTAGCCAAAAGACTCCAACAACTTATCACAAAAATAATACACTCTGATCAGGTAGGATTCATTCCAGGAATGCAAGGATGGTTTAATATTAGGAAAACCATCAGTATAATTGAGCACATCAACAATAAAACTAGCAGAAACCACATGATCATCTCAATAGATGCCGAAAAGGCTTTTGACAAAGTACAACACCCATTCCTATTAAAAACACTAGAAAGTATAGGAATAAATGGAGCCTTCCTCAAAATAGTTGATAGCATCTATTTAAAACCATCAGCAAGTATTATATGCAATGGGGATAAACTAGAAGCCTTTCCAATAAGATCAGGAGTGAAACAAGGGTGTCCACTATCACCCCTCTTATTCAATCTGGTACTAGAAATACTAGCAGTAGCAATTAGAGAAGAAAAAGAAATCAAAGGAATCAAATTAGGTAAAGAAGTGACCAAGCTATCACTCTTCACAGATGATATGATGATATACTTAGAGAATCCTAGAGAATCAAGTAAAAAACTACTAGAGACAATAAATAAATTTGGCAAAGTTGCAGGATATAAAATAAACCCACATAAATCCTCAGCATTCCTGTACATCTCTAATGAAACTCAACAGCAAGAGATAGAAAGAGAAATCCCATTTAAAGTCACTGTAGACATTATAAAATATTTGGGAATCTACTTGCCAAAACAAACCCAGAATCTATATGATCACAACTACAAAACACTTCTCACACAAATAAAAGCAGATCTAAATAGTTGGAAAAATATCAATTGCTCATGGCTGGGTCGAGCTAATATAATAAAAATGACAATTTTACCCAAACTAAACTATATATTTAGTGCCATACCAATCAATTTACCAAAAAACTACTTTCTAGAGTTAGACAAAATAATAACAAAATTTATTTGGAAAAACAAACGGTCTAGAATATCAAGGGAATTAATGAAAAGAAACGCTAGGGAAGGTGGACTAGCTATGCCAGATCTTAATCTGTATTACACAGCAGCAGTCATCAAAACTGCTTGGTACTGGCAGAGATGTAGAGTAGTGGATCAATGGAATAGATTAGGTGCAGGAGACCCAGCAATTAATGAATATAGCAATCTATTGTTCGATAAACCCAAAGACCCCAGTTTTGGGGATAAGAATGCACTATTTGACAAAAACTGCTGGGAAAACTGGAATACAGTATGGCAGAAACTGGGCATAGACCATTATCTAACACCATATACCAAAACCAAGTCCAAATGGGTGCATGATCTAGGTGTAAAGGATGATACTGTAAGCAATTTGGGAAAGCAAGGAATAGTTTACCTGACAGATCTGTGGAGAGGGGAAGACTTTAGGACCAAACAAGAATTAGAGAGCATTATAAAATGCAAAATGGATAATTTTGATTACATTAAATTGAAAAGCTTCTGTACAAACAAAGCCAATGTAACCAAGATCAAGAGGGAGGTGGGAAATTGGGAAAGAATTTTTACAACTTGTGTCTCTGATAAAGGACTCATCTCTAAAATTTATAGAGAATTGAGCCAAATCTATATGAATACAAGTCATTCCCCAATTGATAAGTGGTCAAAGGATATGAACAGGAAATTTTCAGAGAAAGAAATTAAAGATATCTATAAGCATATGAAGAAATGCTCTAAATCACTATTAATTAGAGAAATGCAAATCAAAACAACTCTGAGATACCACATCTCTCCAGTCAGATTGGCTAAGATGACAAAACAAGAAAGTGACAAATGCTGGAGAGGATGTGGACAAATTGGAACACTAATACATTGCTGGTGGAGTTGTGAACTTATCCAACCATTCTGGAGAGCAATCTGGAATTATGCCCAAAGGATTATAAATAATTTCATACCCTTTGACCCAGCCATACCACTTCTAGGGTTATATCCCAAAGAGATCATAGAAGTGGGAGGAAGACCCATATGTACAAAAATATTTTTAGCAGCCCTTTTTGTGGTTGCAAAGAATTGGAAACTAAAGGGGTGCCCATCAATTGGGGAATGGCTAAACAAGTTGTGGTATATGAATATAATGGAATATTATTGTGCTATAAGAAACGAAGAGGTGACGGATTTCATAATTACCTGGAGAGACTTATACAAACTGATGCTGAGCGAGAAGAGCAGAATCAGAAGAAATTTGTATGCAATCACAGACATACCATATCTGTGATGACCAACTATGACAGACTGGACTCTTTTCAGTAATGCAGTGATATAAGTTAATCCTGAAAGACTCAAGAAAGTGAGAAATGCGCCATCCAGAGATATAACTAGAAAGAACTGAGCCTGAATCCTGATGGAAGCAAACTAAATGATCTTGTTCTTTTAAAAAAGAAATTAAAATATAGTTAGCTGGGGGCAGAGTCAAGATGGTGGAGTAGAAACAGGAACTCCGAGCAGCTCTGGCTCCCACCACCTCCAATTCATTTAAAAGGGGACTCTGAACAAACTTTAGAGCTACAGAACCCACAAAATGACACAAAGAAGCTAACCTCCTGCTGAGGACAGCCTGGCAGGCCAGCAGGAATGGGCAGTGCTCTGGGAGGTGACTCCAGCCCCCAGTTAGCCGGAGGTTTTAGCCCTAGGGCGGCCTGACCAGACACAGACTGGAGGGACTCCAGATCACCAACAGCTGTGGTGTTTCCAGAATTATCAACACATGGATGCTAAGGACAAATTGAAAGGTCAGTGCAGTGTGGACTTTGGGATCCAATAGTTGGGAGTGCTTTGGCTTTTGCCCTAGTTTTTGGCGAGAAGCTGCTGAGGAGCCCAGGCCATGCAGCCACAGCCAAACATGGCTGCTTCAGCTCCTGGCTTGCAGAGTGTAGGGGGACCGAGTGACCAGTCTGAGAGGCAATCGCTCTTGCTTTAACCTGCTTGGATCTGGATTTTGGTCTAGGGTGGAGGTCCTGGGGTGTGCAACCAGTTAGCCAGAGCGTGTGGAGGCTTCAGAGAGGGTATCCAACTAATACCTTTGGCAGCTGAGAAAACCCCAGCATTTGGGACAAAGCTCCCCTGTTTGGTGGCAGAGTCCTACTGTGACAAAAAGCCCAGGGGTCAAGTGACTGAGTGGCAACATACTCATGTATAGGCAAAGGAAGCAAAATAAACAGAGTACGCCAACCTTACCCTCGTACTTTGGTGACAAAAAGGATCAAAGCATGGAACAGGAGGAAGACAGTGAAGTCAGAACTCCTGCACCAAAAGCCTCAAAGAAAAATATGAGCTGGTCACAGGTTGAGGCAAGGACATAGAGAGGTTTGTGAGTAAATATTGATCTAATATTGGTTTGTGGGAAGGCTGAAGGATGCTGTGACTCCCAGTGTTATTATGGCTTCTGAATATCTTTGGTACTATGATGGAATCAGCTGACTGGTTTTGAGATTGGGTTTTCTGTTATCTAAATAAATGTTTCAGTTCTTTCCTCTACATGGAGAATCTAGTATATTTTGCAATCGAACATCATGCAATATTTGTAGTCATAGTCTTTATTGTGATCGTGGGTGCTATAAATATTGCATTGGCGCTACACCTACTCATTGGGTACCTACTTTCCTTCTAATTCTTTGTTACTACAAAAAAAAATGTAGCACTCTCCTTTGAATAAAACAGTCACAGGTCTCAAACTTCTTATTTATGTCATGTCATTCCAGATCTTTTCCATATCAGCTCTACAGTGTGCCCTTGACCTAGGTACAAATTCATCAAGATGGGCTTTTATAACCATTGATTAACAGGCTTTGGACATTAACAGGCTCCTCATACCTCAGGCTGGATCATTAATAGTCCAATAAAGAACTCCATGGTAGAAAACCAACTTTTCCACTCCCCCAACCTGTAGCTTATCTTCGGAAGAGCTAAGTGTTATGCCCTGAGAGTCAATCCATTCTCTTGGCCAATATTACTTTGACTAAATACTAGGCTTGCTGCCAGTAATCATAGGCAATTTGGGCATGAAAGATTGGCTCTAGGCTACAAAAATCACTTCTACAGATGGCCTGATTTCCCAAAGAAGCTGCGCTTACATTAGTGACCCTGTGCTTTTTTATATTAGTGACCCTGCCCCTTTTGTGTCACAGATTGCATTCATCCCCTCAGTGTGATCATCATGACTTCTGATGTCTGGAGCTTAAGGAACTGGGTATCCACATTCACATTGGCTCTCCATGGTCAATAATGCATGGTGAATCCATGATAGAACACAACAGCTACCCACTTTTTGCTGGTGGAACACCACTTGGGGTTTCTCGAAACATATATATTGTGAGAAATGGATATTTCTCTCTTATATTTAACAACTAATTATTGTATTAGAACAGAGGTTTGTCCTCTTTTCTACTTCCTCATCTAGAAACCGACCAGTGTGGGAAATCTCTTAGAGATTTACCCAAGCCAAGATCTAATCAGACAGTAAAGGTAATTCCAAGTTTGGGCTAATGGATATATAGTAATACTCCTTATGTTTGCTCTGACAGATCTGGGAAAATGTTGATTCTCCCTATTATCAAGATAGATGATATGGAAATTGATGTCTCTTTGACCAAGATTTGTGTAACCTAAGTCATGTACCCGAAGACCTTCACTTTAATATAGCAAATACCTGCCTTTGTGTTAACCAATCCAAGTTGATGGCCTCCCCTCAGGAACACCTCCTCTTTGAAGGGCATATGAACTGTGACCCCACCATCATTAGGGCTCTTTTGGACCAAACGATCATCTTTTTATTAATAACCTGCTAGCCTTATTAATAAAATAATTAAATTTCCCAGAAACTATGTTTCTTAAACCTTTTTAAATGACACATATAGCTATATACACACACACATATATGTGTGTATCCCAGTGCTTGTTGCTCATCAGTGCTTGAAATCAAGCTCCATACCCATAATTTTGAAATTTAGTGACAGTATACTCCAAGGCCAAGAACCCCAACTAGTGGATATGACACTATGTCTCACTGTTATTGTATTGTATTTTCTAGTCTCCTGCTAGCAAATATAATAAGCTATAGGTACAAAAACCCTGATCCTAACCTTCCATGATGCTGTCAATCTATAACAAAAAGGGATTGCTTGCATCTGCAAAAGCCAGCCCCAAAGCATGTGCATTACAACTAATCAAATCTTTTAAGGGATCTAATCATTCTTCTTATCCAATGATCTCCAAAAACTTCACACCAGTGAGTCCAAGCCAAGTTTCCCTCTTATACACTACTACGTATGACTTTTCTCAGTTATAGATCCAAAAATGAGCTCATGGAGGTTTGGCAACACCAAAAATTTGAGCACTCTGGTTACAAAATCTTTCGAAAATCTCCCAAGGAGGGGGGCAAGGCAGGGCCAAATGGTAGAGTGATAGGAAACAGTGCAGTAAGACCCAAATAGATCTAGAAAATGCATCCAACTAATTCCTGATTAGGAAAACCCAGAAAAAGTCACAGTAATTGGGGTGGCTAGATGGCTCAGTGAATAGAGCACTGGCCCTGGAGTCAGGAGGACCTGAGTTCAATTCTGGCCTCAGACACTTAACACTTATTAGCATGTGACCTTGGGCAAATCTCAACCCCAAATGCCCTCTAAAAAAAAAAAAAGCAAACAAACAAAAAAGCAATTCTTTTAGGGGCGGCTAGGTGGCGCAGTGCAGAGCGCCGGCCTTGGAGTTGGGATGACCCGAGATCAGATCTGGCCTCAGAAAATGAGCACCCACACATAAATAATGACTAGCCATGTGACCTTGAGAAAGTTACTTAACCCCAATTGCTTTAAAAAAAAAAAAGAGTAATTTTTTTACAGTCAAATGTCTGCAGATACGGAGGAGTAGTTGGGACAGGAGTATGCCAAGATGAACCCTCCAATGGCCAGGAAAGGCTGTGTATCTGAGCAAGAGGAGTTCCCAGACTTGCATGGGGCACCCCTAGACCCATACCAAGGCATTTCAATAGGGATAGGTGCCAACTTGCTCACTGCCACTTTGTTACTCACTGCCCAGGGGCAGAAATCCAGAGCAAGAAGGGGACCTGAGCAGGGAAGTGATATTCCTGGGTAAGGAGGCCCTGAGTGGTATATTAGGAAAGAAGGAAGTTCAAAAGCCAGCAGCAATAAAATCAGCAGTGTGACTCAATTCCCAACTACAGAGCAGGGTCTTAATTCTAGTATCTACCCCAATCTGCAGAGGAATAACCAGGGCAGGAGTCTCTGATCAAAGGGGAGTCTACAGTTCTGTCACTCTGAACCAACAAAACTTTCCAGCTAGCTGATCTGAATCCAGCAGCAGCCTCATCTTGCACAAACTCAAACCCAGGTCAGGAATTTTTAAAGCTCAAACTCACAGGAGTAGAGATGGTGGGGTTAGCAGTCAGACTTTAATCTGGATCAGGCCACTTTGGGAGCCTTGAAAGCTTGTAGGTCCATAGCCTACCTTTGCACTCCTGAAATAACAAATCACTACCCCAAGAAAGCAGCAGCAAGATCAACCCAGACTTCTCTTCCAGAAATGTGACGGAACTCAGACCTAACATCAAGTCCAAAGTTAGGATGTAGGCTGGAAAAAATGGGCAAACAAAAAAGAACAACACTACAATGAGTTATTATGGTGTTAGATATGCTTAAGACTTAAACACAGAAGAGAATGACTCCAAAACTACAAGGAAAGCCTCACAGGAAAACACAGGAAGGGGGCAAATTCAACTAGAATTCCTAGAAGAAATGAAGCAAGAATTTTTAAATGAGTTATACCTGTTCTTATTAATGAAATAGGCACACTGGGAGAAAAAAAAAAATGGAAAAGAAATGAGTTATAAAAGAAAGACTTGAAAAAAGGAATTAACAGCTTGGCACAAGTAGTACAAAACCTTGCCCAAGCAACAAACTCCCTGAAAATTAGAATGAACCAAATAGATGCCAATGACTCCATGAGGTAATTAGAAATATTAAAACAAAGTCAAAGATTGATGGGGAGGAAAAGAAAGAAAAGAAAATATAAGGTATCTCATAGCAGAAACAACTGACCTGGAAAACAGATTAAGGTGGAAAAAAATTTAAGAATTATCAGATTAGCTGAATACCATGAATGATTGTTTCAAGAAATCTTAAAGAAAAAACAAATTGGGGGGGGGGGGCGGGGCGGAGCCAAGATGGTGGAGTAGAAACAGCACTTCTAAGGTGCTCACCCACACCACTTCCAAACAATGTGAAAGGGGAATCTGAACAACTTCTGGAGCCCCAGCACCCACAGAACAACACAGAGAAGCTAACCTCCTGCTGAGGACAGCCCAGCAGCCCTGCAGGGAGCGGCCAGCACAGCACTCTGAGAGCGGGCAGCACAGCACACTGGGAACCGACAGTGCAGTGCTCTGGGAGCCAAGCCCAGGCCCCGTGAGCCACAGTTTTAGCCCCAGGGCGGCTGGGCCAGCAGCGGGCTGGAGGGACCCCAGAACACCAGCAGCTGTGGCGATTCCAGAACTATCAGCACAGATATGCCTAGGACAAAGTGAGAAGTTAGTGCCCTATGGACTTTGGGACCAGTATTTGGGGAACGCGTGGGCTTCCTCCCCTGGGGGCGAAAAGCTGCTGAGGAAACGCAGCTCAGAGGCCATTTTGCAGTGTCAGTGGCAGCTCCAGCTCCTGGTCTGCGAACTGTAGAGAGATCCAGCAATCAATCTGGGGGTTAATCGCTCTTGCTTTAACCTGCTTGGATCTGGATTGTGGTCTGGGGTGGAGGTTTGGGGTGGGTATCCAGCTTGCCAGAGCGTGTGGAGGCTTTACAGAAGCCACCCAACCTCCAGAAGTTGTGAAGACCCCGACGTTCAGAAACTCTCCTGTCTGGTGGCAGAGTCCTACTGTGGCAACAAGTCAAAAAATCAAGTAATTAAGTGGCAATATGCCCAGGCAAAGGAAACAAAATAAACAGAAAAATGCAACTTTAGACTCCTATTTTGGGGGCAAAGAGGATCAAAGCATGGAACAGGAAGAGGACTGTGAGGTCAGAACTCCTGCACCAAAAGCCCCAAATGAAAATACAAGCTGGCTACAAGCCATAGAGGACCTTAAGAAGCAGATAAGAGAAGTGGGGGAAAAATTGGGAAGAGAAATAAGAAAGATGCAAGAAAAGTATGAAATGACAGTCAACAGCCTGACTAAGGAAAACAACACCTTAACAAATAGACTAACTCAAATGGCAAAAGAGGCCCAGAAAGTCAATGAGGAGAAGAATGCCTTAAAAAGCCAAATTTGCCAGATGGAAAAAGAATCTCAAAAGCTCACTGAGGAGATTCATTCCTTCAGAGTTAGACTGGAGCAAATGGAAGCTAATGACTTTATGAGAAATCAAGATGCTGTTAAGCAGATCCAAACAAATGAAAGAATAGAAGGCAATGTGAAATATCTCATGGGAAAAACCACTGACCTGGAAAATAGATCCAGGAGAGATAATTTAAAAATTATTGGACTACCTGAAAGCCATGATCAAAGAAAGAATCTAGAAATCATCCTTCAAGAAATTCTCAAGGAAAACTGCCCTGGTGTTTTAGACCCAGAGGGGGAAATAGAGGTTGAAAGAATCCACCAATTACCTCCTGAAAAGGACCCCAAAAAGAAAACTCCTAGGAATATTATAGCCAGGTTCCAGAACTGCCAGATCAAGGAGAAAATACTACAAGCAGCCAGGAAGAAACAATTCCAATATTGTGGAAACACAATCAGAATAGCCCAGGACATGGCAGCTTCTACACTGAGGGATTGAAGGGCATGGAATATGATATTCCAGAGGGCAAGAGAGCTGCGATTGAACCCAAGGGTCACCTACCCAGCAAAAGTGAGTACTTTGTTTCAGGGGAAAATATGGTCATTCAGTGGAATAGAGGACTTTCTAGCATTCTTGAGGAAAAAACCAGAGTTGAATAGAAAATTTGACATTCAGACATAAGAAGCAAGAGATGCTTGAGAAGGTAATCAGGGAAAATAAATCAAAAGGAAATTATCAAAGTTGAACTATTAACATTCCTACATGGAAAAACAATAACTGTGTCTGATGAAACCTTTCTCGTTATGAAAATAATTGAAGAAGGGTATATGGACATATTATTACGTATGTGAATGTGTGTATATATGTTTACAGGTATACATGGATAGAGGGCACAGGTTGAATTTGGTGGGAAGGGATGATACTTGAGGGGTGAAGTTAAGAGGTGAGAAAGGAAAGTGACAAGAGGAGATGGGGAGTGACAGGGTGGGGTAAACTATCTCACATAGAAGAGGCAAGGGGAAGTAGTTGCAGGGGAGGGAAAGAACAGAAAGGCAAAAAGGCAAAACCCTATTCTCATTGAATTTGGCTCAGGGAGAGAATCACATACATACTGAATGGAATATCTCACCCTGCAGGAGAGTGGGGGGAGGGGAGATGAGAGGGGGGATGATGGAGGGGAGGGCATTCTGGGAGGGAGGGGAGGTTGGAAGTACCCACTTTCGAAGAGGGACAGGATCAAAGTAGGGAATGGACTAGGTGAGGGGTGGGATGGATGGGAGGGAACTATAAGCAGTCTTTTACAATATATCTACTATGGTAATGTTTTGCATAGCTATACATGTACGACACATACTGAATTGCTTATCTTCCCAGAGGGAGTGGGTGACAAGGGAGGAAGGGAATGGATCTGAAATTCGAAGTCTTAAAATTAAATGTTTCAAATGTATATAAATACTATTATTAATACTATTCTGCATGTAATTGGGAGATAAGATGTTCAGGCACTGGGGCTCAGAGATTCGCCTTGCCCTAATGGCAAAACCGAAGGGGGTATGGGAGAGGATATGGGAGAGAGCAGATTGGATGAGGGGATATCTAGTGGGACTGCTATTCTGGGGTGGTGGGTACGGAAAAAATGGGGGGAAAATTGTAACTCAAAATCTGGTGGAAATGAATGATGTAAACTAGAAGTTAATAAAGCATTTGTTAAACAAAAAAGAAAAAACAAATTGCCCAAATCTCTTAGAACCAAAGGGTAAAGTAGGAATAGAAAGAATCTATCAATAACTTCCTGAAAGAAATTCCAAAATGGAGACTCACAAAAATTCAGAGCTTCTAGGTCAAAGAAAAAATAAAGTAAGCAGGAAGAAAGAAAGAATTCAAGTACTAAGGAGTCGTATCATGGATCACACATGACTTAGAAGCCACCACTATAAAGGAGAGGAGAACTTGGAATATGAAATTCTAGAAGGCTATAAGCTATAGGCTTACAATCAAGAATAATTTACCCAGCAAAATTGAGTATAATGCTACAAGAAAGGAAATTGATCTTTAATGAAATAAAGGACTTTCAATCAGTCAAATTTATTAATTGCCTACTATGTGCCAGGCACTGTGCTAAGCCCTGGGGATGCAAAAAGAGGCAAAAGACAGTGTCTATTTTCAAGGAATTTACAATCCAACAGGGGAGACTATGCAAATAGATATATACAAAGCAAGCCATATGGGATAAATAGGAAAAATTTAACAGAGGGAAGGCATTCTTCCTGTAGGAGGTGGGATTTTAGTTGGGACTTAAATGAAGCCAGGGAAATCAGTAGTCACAGCAGAGGAGGGAGAGCATTCCAGGAATGGGGAACTTTCAAGCATTCTTGATGAAAAGACAGAGCTGTGTAGAAGCTTTGAAGAATAAACATAAGAGTTAAGAGAAACATAAAGAGGTGAACATGAATGAGCAGTGAAAAAGGACCAAAGATAAACTACATTCAAATATGGGGAGACGGTACACATGTCCCCTCAGAACTCTATCATCAGAATTCATGAATTCTATCCAATTCATGTCCAATCGGACAAGGGAGTAGTTCTGTTATATCTTGGTGAATGGAAAAGGAAGGAAAGGAGGGGGTGGAGCTGAGATTGGGAAAGGGACAAGTTATGGGAAAGTTATCTCACATAATCAGGGTGCACAAATAGGCATCTATCTAAAAAGGAGAGAGTTGAGGGAATGACTGATACTTGAAGGTCACTCTCATCTGAACTGGTTAAAAGAAGGAATACACACACACAAACATATCCACACTTGGGTACAGAAACACATTTCACTCAACAGAGAAATAGAAGGGAAAGGGGGGAAGAGAGAAAGGAATTAGAGAGGGAGGAATTAGTTCTAAGTAAAACAAACTCTAAGGATGTACAAACATATTCCTCTTTTTGAGGTGGCAAAGAATGGGAATCTGAGGGGGTGCCTGTAAATTAGGGAATTAACAAGTTACAGCACATAAATATGATGGAATATTTATTGTGTTGAACTCTTATCAGAGGAGTGATGATGAAACATGCTACCCATGTTTCTGACAGAGAAACAAAGGACACAGAATGCAGAATGAGACAAACATTTTTTTTAAGAAGACAGCCAATGTGGAAATGTTTTAATGGGTTTTGCTTTTCTTATCTTCTTAATTGGGAGTAGGGGAGGGTAAAAAGGCAAATCTTGGTTGATTAATTGATTGATTGATTTTTAAAATAAAAAAATTTCCAGATACCATCAAACCCCAGAAACATCTCCAATTCCTGATAATTCTGCAAATGTGGTCAGGTGAAGAACACTTCTGTTTCCTCAGGATCAGCATTCTCTGCTAAGATACTCTGCAAATCATGTGTAAGAGGGAAGAGGTGCTCTGATTAATGTAAACAAAGGAGGCCCAGAGGACTTCAGTAAATTAATCACTTACATATTAAATAAAATTAATAATAATATGTTAGTAAAAATTAAATAAAAATTAATCACTTAAAAAACTAGGTGTGAATAAGTCCTGTATACTTATACTAAATATATAGTATACTGAATCAATCAATCGAAAATTAAAACTAGGTGTGAATAATTCTTTGTCAATTTAGAAATATAAGGTATCTTTGATCACTGGATGATAATACAAGAAATATATTGGAAACTGGTTGAAGGAACTGGACCCACCACTGGGCCTATTTATATTACACTAGACCAGTAGAGCAGTCCAGCCGGATAATTCCAGCAATAACTTTCTAGCTGAATATTCCAGCAGCAAATGGATCAAGTTTTGATAGAAGGAATTGCCCTGGAGGGGAAAAAGAAGGGATTGAATTTCTTCCTTCCCTCCTTACTCTCCATCATTGAACAGGTGACAATTTTGTGAATTTTGAAAGATTTGGAGATTTGGACTTTCCATCACTGTCAGGAGCAGAGCCCTCATAATATCTGTGGCTGATGGCAATGTCTGTATCAGTAGCCAAGATATGCCAAGACAAATTAGACAACTGAGAAAAGGAAGCCGTAGGCTCCACAAGGGCACTGACCCTCAGAGTCCAGTAGACAACTACACTTAAGGGAAAACCTCCTGAAGTCTCCCCCAAGGAAGAAGCAGACTTCCAGTAACTAGGATCCATGAATTACCCTTCCCACATGTGCTTTAACCTGCATGTGGGAGAGTGTGCCCCTGGTCTAGAGGAGAGAGTTTTGTACTGTTCTTATTATACGAACTTAGTAAATACCTGTTTGTGAAAGCTAAACTGATAACCATTGGAACACAATGGGTGAGGACTGGTGAGCTTCAAAGCTAGAATTCCCATCTCCTTAGGGTTATCCCTAGAACTTGGAGGGGAGCAGGAGTCAACAAACTGCCCTCTGGTGACCTTGCCTGCCCAGTAGGAGGAGAGGTTTGGGAGAGGGGATGGGGACTGTTACACATATATTTGACAGAAATTGGGCAGGATTGATTCTTGTCAATTGACAATTTTAGACCAGCAGCTTCTAGCCTCCTTCTCCTCCTGTTCTTCTGACATCTTCCTAAATATAATGAAAATATTTATATAGACCAACACTCCAAGTAATTTAATGTCACCAGGCACCTTTTTGAAGAGTCACTAAAAAGTGTCAGGGTCTTCAGAAATCCCTTGGGTCAGAGCTCAAATTGGTAGAATCTCATTGGACAAATGAAGACTGTCTTATCTTTCTCCACCTTTCGGGGAGCTAATAATAAATAGCTAATATGCAAGTAACCACCAGGGACTGTCACCTGTTATTGCAGGTTCAAGCCTTCATACTTAAAAGAAATCCTAAGTATGAGAAGTATGGAAAAGCTTTGTCATAACTCGGTTTTTGCTTTCCACCAGAGTCTACCCAAGAGAGAAATGCTATGAATGTAAATAGTGGTAAAGCTTTTACTGGAAACACAGCTCATATTAGTCATTTCAGAACCCACACGGGGGAAACCCTATGAGAGGAAGAAGTGTGAGAAAGCCTTCACTAGAGGAATAGAGTCCTTAATAGATAGATCAGCAGAGAATCCACATAGAGGGAAAACTATGAATGAAAAGCCTCTAGGGATGGCATTGAGACCTTAATTAAGTGTTACGGTTGTGAGAAAGCATTCAGATATATTACAGGTAATCTGCATTAGAGAATTCACTGTAGGAGAAAAACCCTATGAACATGCTAAGCGTGAACCTCTTGAATTTACAGTTTAACATAATGCTAACCATATGAGAAAGGAAATTTGTGAAATTATTTGAAATGCATAATTATTAAGAAAAACTGTCAAAATAATCTTTCTTGTCACTGCCTTGTTCCAAAACTTCCATGGTTCCCTCTTGTCTGCAGGATAGCATCATCATCATCAACAACACCAGCTAGCATTTCTATAGTTTAAGATTTACAAAGGGCTTTACAGATATCTCACTTTATCTTCACAACATCCCTGGGCAATAAGAGATTAAGTAACTTGCTCAGGGTCACACAACTAGTGTGTCTGAAGTGTCTGAAGCTAGATTTGAACTTAGGTCTTGACTCTGGGTCCAGTGCTCTATCTACTGTGCCACTTGCAGAAAGAGTTCTTGGCCTGTCATTTAAAGTCAAGTTTGGTTCCAGCCTGCCTTTCTAGTCTTATTTCACATTCCTCTGCTTCACACACACTATGTTCCTCCCAAACTGGGTTCCCTGAACTTAAGCATTCCATTGCCCTCCATGCCTTCCCATCAGCCATTGCCCATACATACATATACTTCCTCCTCATCTGATTGTTAAGCACAGAAAAATTAACATCATTTTGAAACTCACTTAACAGAAAAATTCTGATAACTAGAGGAAGAAGCAGTATGGCATGGATACAGAGCTGGTCTCGGAGTCAGGAGGACCTGAGTTTATGTCCCACCTCTGATACATATCCAATGCCAGGCAAGTTATTTAATCTTTCACTGTCCAATTTTCAAAGCCACATACATTGCAAAATAGTTGGTGTTGTACAGTCATGTCCAATTCTTCATGACCCCATTTTGGGGATTTTCTTGGCAAATCTACTGAAGTGGTTTGCCACTTCCTTCTCCAGTTCATTTTTATAGATGAGGAACTGGAGCAGTGTTATGTGACTTTCCCAGGGTCACACAGCAAATAAGTGTCTGAAGTCAGATTTGTACTCATAAAGATGAGTCTCCCTGTCTCTAATTCCAGCACTCCATCCACTATGCCCCCTACCTACCATAGAATAGATACAGATCTGCATTGGTATAGGGAGTTTTCAGGATTTTCCTGTGCAATGAAATTTCAAGTCTGATCTCTAAGTAAATATGATAGAATCCTAAGGGGTAGCTGAAAAACCATGGTTCTACAGTTCAGTGAGAAGAAGATGAGGGGGGTCTAAAGAAGTGGGTTCTCTTCTTAGAAAAGTCATTAATTATTCCATAACTTCAGGCAAGTTACTTCCAGGCCTCAGCTTCTCCTTATGCCAAACAGAGCTAATTATATCAACCTTACCTCCATCACAGTGCTCCTGGGTAGATGAAATATCTACATGTTTGAATATGTTTGAAAATTATTTGACAGGATAAAAGTACTCTATCAGTATAAGGGCTTGGTATTATTACGTGGTAAAATATGAAGGTGTGGCATTTTTTTAAACAGGTATGATTTATTTAGTCATGAAGACTTATTTAGTATCATTGTCTTTTATTTCTTCACCCTTGTTAGATATTTCAGCTCTCTCTATATCAATCAATATTTATTAAGCGCTTACTATGCCAAGAATCATTAGACATACAAAGGGAGGCAAAAGATAGTCCCTGCCCTTGAGGCACTTAGAATCTAATATTTTAGTTCTGTTTATTGTCAACCGTTACTGAGTTCATTCTTAGAAAGATAAAATTAAGCTACGTGTGTATGTTTATTTCTCTCAAAGCTTGCAGAACATGCATATAGAGATACACATGGGAGCTCATTGCAGACAATGAACCCAAGGATGGACAGACAAAAGGGGATTTTATACCTTCAGAGCAATTCCCTCTCACCCCTCCCTTCCTGGCTCAGCTTTGTCAGCTGAAATTATAGTCTCCATAGGAGTGAACCATAATATGAGAATGGAATTTCTTAAGTGGATAGGTTGTAAATACAATAAGATAGAAGTGTTAAAGTGTCATTTGATATTATAGAGCCAGTGTATTTGTGTTTCTTCTATCATTAACGTGACATGATATAACATAACATAGCGTATGTCCATAAAATACCAAGATAAGAAAAGTCCCTTTATTCAAGAGAGTGTCTGGTTCAAGGCACCTTGTCCTTGGTAGTCATAAATAGAAGACTGTTCCTGGTCAGCTTCATCTGAACTTGTAGTTGCTGACATAGGAAGGGGCATTTTGGGTTCACTCAGAGAGCAAAGCATGTCTGTTATGCCAGAGCATTATGGTAATTTAAGCTCAGAGTGGGCCAAATCCGTGATTAGCCAATCCATGTTTTAGGCCTTTCTCAGATCTTGGGGGTTCAAAATGGTTTGGGGAAGGGTCTACAACATTCAGCTCATGCTATAATATGAGATGGACAGTTAGGTGGGGCAATGGATAGAGTGCTGGGCCTGGAGTCAGAAAGATTCATCTTCCTGAATTCAAATCTGACTTACTTACTAGCTGTGTGACCCTAGGAAAGTCTCTTAACTTGATTTACCTTGTTTCCTCATCTGTAAAATAACCTGAAGAGGGAAATGGCAAACCACTCCAATATTTTTTCCTAAGAAAACCACAAATGGGGTCACAAAGAGTTGGATATGGCTGAACAACAGTTATGAGAGATATGAGCCATGAGATAATGTTTATAAAGTGCTTAGTATAGTGCCGGGAACATAGAAGGAACTTAATAAGTGATTGTTCCTTCCTCTCCCCCACTTGTTGGGTCGTTCAGGTTACTTTCTCTCTTAGGAGAAAGATGATTGATGATATCTTCTTCCATTTTGGCCTTTTCCTATATGGAATTAGCTATTAATTTCTTTGCTACATAAAGGGAGGAAGAGGTACTCACTTCTTAGGTCACTTCCAAAAATTCTGCCAAAGATTCAGAATAGGGCAGCTAGGTGGTACAGTGGATAGGGCACTGGGCCTGGGGTCAGGAAGACCTGAATTTAAATGCAGCCTCAGATGCTGTGTGACCCTGGGCAAGTCACTTGACCCTGTTTGCCTCAGTTTTCTCATCTGTATGAGTTAGAGAATGAAATGGCAAACCATTCCAGTATCTTTGCAAAGAAATCCCCCAAATGGGTGCATGAAGAGTCAGTCATGACTGAAACAAACAAAGAACAACAAAAGATTCACAAGGAAATTAGCATCCGGTACTAGCTTTGACCTTAGATTTTATCTCTCTAGTAATCAGGCCAGTGGTCTGTAGTGCATAAACGTATATAAACATAAGCCCAGACCTGAATGCAATCACTCAATAAGCATCTTTAAAAATTTATTTATTTTTAGTTTATAGCATTCAGTCCCACAAGCTTTTGAGTTCCAAATTTTCTTCCTCTCTCTCTCTCCCTCCTTTCCCCTTCCCAAGACAGCATGCAATCTGATATAGGCTCTACATATACATTGACATTAAACATATTTTCACATTAGTCATGCTACAAAGGAGAATTATAACTAATGGAATTAACCACAAGGAAGAAGAAACAAAACAAAACAAAAAAGAGAGGGAGCAAATAGTCTGCTTCACTCTGCATTCAGACTCCATAATTCTTTCTCTGGATGAGGATAGCATTTTCCATCATGAGACTTTTGGAGTTGTCTTAGAACCGTGCATTGTTGAGAAGAGCCAAGTCTATCAAAGTTAATCATTGCATAATGTGACTGTAACTGCATACAATATTCTCCTGGTTCTGCTCCCCTTACTCAGCATCAGTACATTTAAATATTTCCAGGTTTTTCTGAAGTCTGCCTGTTCATCATTTCTTATAGAACAATAATATTCCATTATATTCATATGCCACAACTTGTTCAGCCATCCTCCAATTGATGGACATCCCTTCAATTTCTAGTTCTTTGCCACCACAAAAAGAGCTGCTGTAAATATTTTTGTACATGTGGGTCCTTTTCCCATTTACATGATCTCTTTGGGATATACAGCTTTAGTGTAGTATTGCTGGGTAAAAGGGTATGGCACATTTTTATAGCCAAATATTTACATTTCCAAATTGCTCTCCAAAATGGTTGGATCAGTTCACAACTCCACCAACAATGCATTAGTGTTCCAATTTTTCCACATCTTCTGCAGCATTTACAATTTTCCTGTTTTGTCATGTTAGCCAATCTGACAGATGTGATGTGGTACCTCAGAGTTGTTTCGATTTTCATTTCTCTAACCAATAGTAATTTATAGCATTTTTTCATATGACTATAGATATCTTTAATTTCTTCCTCAGAACACTGCCTATTCATATCCTTTGACCATTTATCAATTGGGGAATGACTTATATTCTTATAAATTTGATTCCGTTCTCTATATATTTTAGAAATGAGACCGGGGTGACTAGGTGGTGCAGTGAGTAGAGCATCGGCCCTGGGGTCAGAAGGACCTGAGTTCAGATCTGGCCTCAGACACTTAACACACACACAAACAAAAACCTAGCCCTGTGACCTCGGGCAAGTTACTTAACCCCAATTGCCCTCCAAAAAAAAAAAAAAAAGAAATGAGACCTTTATCAGAGATACTGGTTGTAAAAATTCTTTTCCAGTTTTCTGCTTCCCGCCTAATCTTGGTTGCATTGGCTTTGTTTGTAAAAAAACTTTTCAACCATTTTGCATTTCATAATTCAACAAGCATTTATTAAGAGCCTACTATATGCCAGCCACTGTGCTAAGCACTGGGGATACAAGGGATACAAAGAAAGCCAAAAGATAGTCCCTGCCCTTGAGGTCATCACTAATAGGGGAGAAAACGCACAAACAAGCTATATATCGGATAAATCAGAAATATCAACAAAGGGAAGGCACTATCATTGAATCTAGCTCCTTACTGATCCAGGTTCAAGTTCTTTTGATTCTCTGAAAAGTAGAACTCTCTGTTAGAGTTTTCCTAGCTACTAAAAATACAGGTACCATTTCTTTTCTCTTTTCCCTGATTACCCATTCTTCATTATCAACTTAAAATCATAGAATTTTGTTGCAAAAAAGGGGATCATAATTATTTTATAAACTGATAGAATGAAAACAGAATTTAGAGATTATCTAGTCTAGTGGTTCCCAACCTGTGAGCCACAAATCCCTGAGAGGCTCTGGAATTATTTCAAAGGATCTTTGGTACCAAACAGTTTATGTGGACAGAATAAATAACTCCTCACACTATATTTGATACTGTTTTTCAAAAGGAGATAGATATTGTTGTGATTCATTAAATTAAAATTCATTTAAAATCAAGATTCAGAAAGATCTTGACCAGATAGAATGTTAGAAAAAAAATCTAAAAGAAAGAAAAAAATTTAATGAGGATCAATAAATCAATCAGCAAATATTTATTATGTCTACATTTTTTTCCCAAGAACTATTGGTCAAGTATTAGAGATACAAACAGAAAATTGAAACATTCCCTGATCTCAAGAAACTTATATTCTTATAGAAGAATAGATAGATAGTTTGGGTAGTGCCATCAACAGAAGTGACAGTTGGGTAATGGGGAGAGGGGTAAGATAATGGACCTCCTTTTGGACATATTTTGTGAGAAGTGCCAGTGTGATACTAAGATGGAAATATCCAGAAAGTACTTGGAAATACCAGACTTCAGTTCAAGAAAGATTGAGACTGATTTGGAAGTTGTTGCATAAAGGCCATCACAGGAGCTCTGAGGTGAATATGATTACTGAAGAAGAGAATGTAGAAAGAGATGAGAAGAGGGGTGAGGACACATCTACAGGAGGCATCCAGACTTGGGCAATGGGCAAGCAACAGAGACTGAAAGCAATGGAGAAACTAGGAAGAGCAATGCCAGAGGAGCCAGGGTAGGTAACAATATTTAGAAGGAGGGATAATGGATTTAATTATGCATTTATTAATTTACATAAATTTACTAATTTATGTAAATTAATTTGTTTGCACCTATTAGGTATAAACAGGCGGCAGTTTATGCAGATGAAATCTGCTTTAGATGGACAACAAGAGCAGCCTTATACAGAAAAGGATCAGTTAGTCAAAAAGCATTTCAAAAGCATTTACTATGTGCTGGGCACTTTGCTAGGCGCTGGAATACAGACCCTATCTTCAAGGAGCTTATAGTTTCACCTGAGAGACAAGTGCACATATAATCCTGGAGGGAATAAGAGGCCCTAGTTGGGAAGGGGAACCAAGAAAGGCCTCATGCTCTTAAATTTGATATGTCTTGAAGGAAACCAGGGATTCCAAAAGACAGAGGGGAGGAGAGAATGTATCCTAGGCATGGTGGATGCCAGTGCAAAGGCAGGGAGGTGGGAGAGGGGGGTGTCCTGACTTAGAGTGGAATATCTGAAAACAGCAACATGCATGCGTAGAGTGCAGAAAGAGAGGAGGCAAGATGCCTGGGGAATTTTTACAGATGGGCAGCCCACATCATGAGTTTGCCACAGCCAACAGATCCATGACACCTGAGTGTCTGGCTCTGCCTATCCTCCAGGGCACTACTGTTCATGGGGGCTCTGGTCTGATCTTTCTCCTTAGATCCTTTTTTCCCTCTCCCAGGTCCTCACTGTGCTGGAGAAACTAGAGGATGGAGCAGACAGTTCAGCCCACATTTACTGCAGACTCCTCCCCACTTCCTGGAATGGAGAAAATCTTGAGATGTGAACAATGGTATGCTGGTAAATGTTTAACGACAAGATTTCCATGGGGAAGGGGAATGTGTATATAACACACTTTTAAGTTTAATCTGCATATATGGCTAATATGGAAATATGTTTTTCATGACTTCACACATATAATCTATATTATATTGCTTGCCTTCTCAAGGAGGGGGAAGGGGTAAGAGGACAAGAGAGAATTTGGAATTCAGAATTTTAAAAATGAATGTTTAAAAAATTTACATGTAACTGGAAATATTTAATGAAATAAATAAAATACATTAAAAAGTTTAATCTGCACTATTAACATTTTCTCCGTCCCTTTCTTAAATCTAGACAATCAAACAAAATAATAAATCAAGCCTGGTTTATAGTGGGTTTTTTGTTTCTGAGGTGTAAATGTTCACAAATTTAACAATCATCTCCAGGTGAGTTGATTTGTGTTTACTGCAACACACTCTTAGATGGGAAGGATGAAGACTCATCTCTTGCTATTCCCAGTCAAATATCCCATCTGAGGAATGGGGCAGGACCTTATGAGACCCTACATCCTACTCTACCCCATCCTTACCTCCAAAGGTATCCAGTGAGGCTCTCCTTACTCCACTCCTGACAACTATAACTGACACCTTCCCCTGCCTAAATCCTCCAGGGCTACAGAGATGAGGCCTCATTCCCTATTCCAAATCCATGCTTCAGAGAAGGAGCCCCACCCTAATTTCAGAAGCCGTGTATAGACTGGAGTAAAGTCCAAACCCTCCTTCCTGGATACCCCTCTCCTCCAGTAGCGCCCTGGTTTTGTGGCTTCCCATGGCCTTTGCTGCCCTCTAGTGTCACGAATATATTGCAATCTGCAATGTTGGAGGGAGAGTACATTCCTATGAGTTCACAGTTAATACATAATTTCTTATATGGCTAAATCATCAGATGAATGGATTGGGCTAGAATAGTAAGGTGGTAGAATGGGAAAGTCACTCTCCCTCCCCTGGACATGAGTCTCCTCATCTGTCAGATGTGTGGGGTTGGATTAGATGATCTTTGACTTTCTAGCCTGAAGTTCTATGAATGGAAACGTTATGCAATATAATGGGATGGCATGGGGTGGGATAGGATGGAATGGACTTGAACAGCGGGGAGATTTGGGGGATGTCAGCTGAACAACCCTTACTCAATGTTGGGGACAGGAACCAAGACTGGGGAGGTGTGAACCCTGAAAAGTTCCTTTCTCTCATCTCACCTTCAAAGCCTACAAATAGGGCTGAGGACAGGAAGCAGGGAAAGAAAGCTGAGGAGTGCAAAGGGCATTTAGGAGATATATTATGGGGATGATAATTGAGAAAGGACAGAGGATGAGAGGGAGGGAAAAAGAGTCTGATGGAGGGGGCTTGAAGATAGAGGCTAAAAGCATGGTACAGTGGAAAGAACAAAGGAATTGGAGTGAGGCATCCTGGTGCTAGTCCTAACTCTGCTGCTTACCTGGTTGGTGAGCTTGACCAAATCATGTCTCTGGGCCTCAGTTTCCTCATCTGTGAAACGAGCGAGTGGGAACACATAGTTTCTTCCAGCTTCTGTGTTTCTGCATATGTCCATGGCAGCAAAGGCCAGGGGAAGCCATTGTCTAGATTGATTGTCTAGACTTAAGAAAGTGATGGAGAAAATGTTAATAATGCAGATTAAACTTTTTTTAATGTATTTTTATTTATTTCATTAAATATTTCCCAGTTACATGTAAATTTTTTTTAAATTCATTTTTTAAAATTCTGAATTCCAAATTCTCTCTTGTCCTCTTACCCCTTCCCCCTCCTTGAGAATGCAAGCAATATAACATAGATTATATGTGTGAAGTCATGAAAAACATATTTCCATATTACCATGTATGCAGATTAAACTTAAAAGTGTGTTATATGCACATTCCCCTTCCCCATGGAAATCTTGTCGTTAAACATTTACCAGCATACCATTGTTCCTGTCCCCAACATTGAGTAAGGGTTGTTCAGCTGACATCCCCCAAATCTCCCCGCTGTTCAAGTCCATTCCATCCTATCCCACCCCATTCCATCCCATTATATTGCATAACGTTTCCATTCATAGAACTTCAGGCTAGAAAGTCAAAGATCATCTAATCCAACCCCACATATCTGACAGATGAGGAGACTCATGTCCAGGGGAGGGAGAGAGTGACCTTCCCATTCTACCACCCTACTATTCTAGCCCAATCCATTTATCTGATGACTTAGCTATATAGGAAATTATGTGCTAGCTGTGAACTCATAGCAGTGTACTCCCCCTCCATCACTGCAGATTGCAATATATTCATGCCTGCCCATTCTGTGTGGCTTTTCTGTCTTCCTGTCAATCTGAAACAAACTATCTATGCAACATGCTGGAATCCCTTCTCTTGTTGTTGTTGTTGTTGTTGTTGTTGTTGTTGTTTTTGGTCAGTTCCATGCATAGTGGGAGGAGCACCTGACTCTGAATTCCTTCTGTTCCCTCCCATAGCTAGATGACATAATCACTGAAAGTGAAGGATTTACAACTTGGAATTGATATGCTAACAAAATGCTGAGACCTATACTTGTTCTTTAAAAACCAAAAAAGGTGAAGAAGTCCTTTGTTTGAATTGGAAAGGCAGTTGGGCTTTGGCTAGGAAAGGTTGGCAACACCCCTTGGAGACTGTGTTGGGCTAGTAAATATTTAACTACTGGCTTGCCCTCAAAAATGTACACAAGACACACTTTTAAATTTAATCTGCACTATTAACATTTTCTCCACCACTTTCTCAAGACAATCAACAAGTCTTAGCATTTGTTAATTTCCCTCACATTTCAAATTTAACTTTTGGCTCAGGGTTATAGAACTGGCTCCAGTAGATCCTTGCCTGGAGGTCTTTATAAGATTAAGTCTGCTAAACCCAGTTGAGAAGTCAGAAGCAGTTGTTTCAGAGAAGCTTTATGGGGTGTGACTGCACTTTTACCAAAGAACTTTCTCTCCTTCCCCATGTTAACACTGCTTCTCAGCCCCATCCTCATGGGCCATGCCCTCCCACAGCAGAACTGCTTATCCAGTGGGAGATACCACTTTCAGTAGGAAACAGAAACACACTCTTCAGACGGATGTAGACACAGAGAGGCAGCATTCAAGGAAATAAACAAGGATCAAGTCTGGCATCAGAGAAATGAGCTGAATATAGATTCAAGAGAGAACTAACCCCAGGAGTCAAGAATTGAGCTACAGAGAGCAGCAGCCTCAGGGAGTCCAACTGAATGGCTCATTTAGCAAAAATGCTGTGCCTCTGAGGTAGGAGGTAAAGTGTAGAGGCTCCACAAAAGGAAAAGGAACATTGGGGCCTGCAAGACTAGATACATGAATTGCTCTGGCCATCTGTATCACCATACATGTACCTCACCATCAATATACTCTCAAGTTTATATACCATTGATGCTATGTGTATTTGGGTGAGAGCATTTGTTATTTAGTTGTTTATCATTCATGTCTGACTCTTTGTGACCCCTTTTGGGGTTTTCTTGACAAAGATACTGGAGATAATGGAGAAATTGCCATTTCTTTCTCCAGCTCATTTTACATATTAGGAAACTGAGGCAAAATAGAATTAAGTGACTTACCCAAGGTCACACTGCTAATAAGTGTTGGATTTTAACTCAGGAAGTTTTCCTGACTTCTAGGTTGGCACTCTACCCACTGCAACCCCCTAGCTGGTCCTGGGGAGAGTATGCCTCAGGTTTATAGGGGTAATGTTCTATAGCATTGCTCTTACTAACTAGGATACTAGTTACTAGTATGAATAACTTACTAACTAGGATACTAACAAGCATCTTAGTTAATGCTTTTGCTGTGAGTGGTCTGGTTATCTATTAAAGATAAGCCCACCAGTGAGAAATTCTGAGCCAACATTTTGTGAATGGGGGCCCACAGTGTACACTTTGACCCTGGGATTGAAGTTATCCTGGCAGGGAACCCAGTATGCAATTCAGGTTGGGGATGGTAGCTCTAGGGAGGAGGAACTACATATGGAAAACTCTGGACCATGAGGAGTCAGACAATAAACATTTGAGTTTCTGCAATGTATTAGGTGCTGTGTTGAGTACTAGGAATACAGATACAAAGAACAGTCCCTGCCCTCAAAGAGCTTACAATCCACACAGAAGGCAGCTGAAAAGTGAGAGAGGAGAGTATTGGGAGGAGAAAAGGAAAGATGCTCAGAATTCTAAAGGAGGGTAGCTAGGTGGGAAATGAAAAGATGGCCATCCTCAGAACTCTCCTTAAACAGATGTTGGAGGTATACAAGGGTGTTTCAATTTATGGGAATGGGAAGATAGGGAAGGGATCCTCAAAGGGGAGTAGGCAAGTCATAGGAGGGCAAGGTAATGGGTAGAAGCAAAGTAGAGCAGGCAGGAGGGATAGGAAACATGAGATATGCATATACATAAAAACAGATCAGCAGCAGAATAGGTTTGAGAATGTGTATGTCTATATATGTATGTATATGTGTATATGTGTATGTATATATCTATAGCTATGGAGAAATATATCTAAACTTTATTGTAGCTTTCTATGGGGGTTAGGGAGAGGAAAAAAAAAGAAAATAAAAAAGTTCACAGCAGAGAACAAAAGAAAACTCACAAGGAAACAATGAAAAGATGGACAATTCTTAACACAATGAGAATTATTTATCATACAAACTTTCTTGAAATGAAAATTTATTGTTATGTATTTTGAATCCTTTCTTATGTTCTGCTATGTACATGACGTGCTTTTATTTCTTTCTAATTTTGTACTTAAATTCCAGTATTTAAATTTGTGATATGTTTTTATTTCTTTTTTCTATTCTCTATTTGTGTTCTGGCATTTGAGTCTAAAATAAAATTTTGGAAAATAATAATAATGCTTGTAAAGGTTTAAATTTTATTTTAAATTATTTTGAATTTTTTATTTAAAATCTTCCTCCTCTACCTTCACTTTTTTCATTATTTTTATAGATTGTGCCTAGTATATGATGACTGATCAATTTCAACTTAACTTCGTTCAATTCATTTAGCAATACTACCTAAAAGTCCGCTGAAATAACACTTTACTCATTACAGTGACTATAATAACAGCCGACATTTATACGGCACCTACTGTGCGCCAGGCATTGCACTAAGCGCTTTACAAACATCATCTCATCTGACCCTCAAGACAACCCCGAGAAGTAGGTGCTATTATTATCTCCATTTTACAGATGAAGAAACTGAGGCAAAGAGAGCTTAAGTGACTTGCCCAGAGTCACACAGCCAGTAAGTCTCTGTGGTCTTCCTCACTCCAGGTCCAGGTTTTATTCATTATACCACCTAGTTATCTTGTATATGTGTGGGGTGCTAATTTTATCAGCTAATAGCACTGACCTCTACTTATATATAAACCTCTTTGGCCCATATTTCATCATAGCATAGAGGGGACTCTAGGTTATGTCAATAGAATGCATATTCTATTTTTTTTTTTTTAGGCAAAGCTAAGTGTCACACAAAGCTCAAGGTCACACAGCTAGTAAATATTATGCCAGATTTGAACTCTGGTCCTCCTGACTCCAGGGGCCATGCTCTATCCACTTTGCCACCTAACTGTCCAAATGCTTTTTGGTCAAGCTTTTGGGTCAATGCTTTTAGTCAAGTATTTTTTTTAAACAAATGCTTTATTAACTTCTGTTTTACATCATTCATTTCTGCCAGATTTTGAGTTACAATCATTTTCCCCCCATTATTCCCCTACCCGACCTCCCAGAATAGTAGTCCCACAAGATATCGCTTCCTTCAATCTACTCTTTCCCATACCTTCTCCCATACCCCCATCGACTTTTCCATTAGAGGAAGGTGAGTCTTTGTGTCCCAATGCCTGCACATCTTATCTCCCTATTACAATCAAAAGAGTATTAATAATAGTATTTATATATATTTGAAACATTTAAAGTTATGACCTCGAATTTCAGATCCATTTCCTTCCTCCCTTGTCACCCATTCCCTCTTGGGAGATAAGTAATTTGGTATATGTTGTACATGTCTAGCTATGCAAAACATTATCATAGTAGATATATTGTACAAGGCTGCTTATAATTCCTCCCACTCATCCCACCCCCCACCTGGTCCATTCCCTACATGATCCTGTCCCTCTTCTATAGTGGGTACTTCCAACCTCCCCTCCCCCCAAGGATGCCCTCCCATCCATCATCCCTCCTCTCATCCCCTTCCCCCTATTCTGCTGCAGGTTGAGATATCCCATTTAGTATGTATGTCATTTTCTCCCTGAACCAAATTCAATGAGAATGTGGTTTTGCCTTTTTAGCCCTTCCTATTCTCCCCCTCCCTTGCAACCACTTCCCCTTGCTTCTTCTACATGAGATAGTTTACCCTACCCTGTCTCTCCCCATCTCCTCTTGCCACTTTCCTCTCACCTCATAATTTCATCCCTTGAGTATTCTCCCTTCCCAACAAATTCAACCTATGCCCTCTATCCATATATAACTGTAACCATATACACACACATTCACATATGGATTCATATGACCACACACCCTTCTTCCATTATTTTCATAGTGAGAAAGATATCATCAGTCACAGTTGTTGCTTTTTCATATAGGAATGTAAATAGTTCAACTTTGATAAGTTCCTTTTGATTTCTTTTCCCTGATTGCCTTCTCAGGCATCTCTTCTTTCTTGTGTCTGGATGTCAAATTTTCTATTCAATTCTGGTTTTTTCTTCAAGAATGCTTGAAAGTCCTCTATTCCATTGAATGACCATATTTTCCCCTGAAACAAAATACTCAGTTTTGCTGGGTAGGTAACCCTTGGGTTCATTCCCAGTTCTTTTGCCCTCTGGAATATCATATTCCATGCCCTTAGATCCCTCAGTGTAGAAGCTGCCAGGTCCTGGGCTATTCTGACTGTGTTTCCACAATATTGAAATTGTTTTTTCCTGGCTGCTTGTAGTATTTTCTCCTTGATCTGGGGATTCTGGAACCTGGCTATAATATTCCTGGGAGTTTTCTTTTGGGGGTCTTTTTCAGGAGGTGATCGGTGGATTCTTTCAACCTCTATTTTGCCCTCTGGATCTAAAACATCAGGGCAGTTTTCCTTGAGAATTTCTTGAAGGGTGGTTTCTAGGTTCTTTCCTTGATCACGGCTTTCAGGTAGTACAATAATTTTTAAATTGTCTCTCCTGGATCTATTTTCCAGGTCAGTGGTTTTTCCCATGAGATATTTCACATTGCCTTCTAATCTTCATTTGTTTGGATCTGCTTAACAGCATCTTGATTTCTCATAAAGTCATTAGCTTCCATTTTCTCCAGTCTAACTCTGAAGGAATGAATCTCCTCAGTGAACTTTTGAGATTCTTTTCCATCTGGCAAATTCGACTTTTTAAGGCATTCTTCTCCTCATTGCCCTTTTGGGCCTCCTTTGCCATTTGAGTTAGTCTATTTTTTAAGGTGTTGTTTTCCTCAGTCAGGCTGTTGACCCTCATTTCATACTTTTCCTGCATCCTTCTCATTTCTCTTTCCAATTTTTCCTCCACTTCTCTTTATTTGATTTTTAAAGTCCTTCTTAAGGTCCTCTATGGCCTGCAACCCACTCATGTTTTCCCCTGGGGCTTTTGGAGCAGGACTTCTGACCTCACAGTCCTTTTCCCGCTCTATGCCCCCAAAATAGGAGTCTAGGGTTGCATTTTTTCTGTTTCCTTTGCCTTGGCATGTTGCCACTTAATTACTTGACTTTTGGGCTTGTTGCCACACTATGGCTTTAAGGCCAGATAGAGGAATTTTCGTCCCGAACGTGTGGGGGGCAACTTCCGTTTCTGGCAAGCTGTAAACCCACCCACGACTTCCATCCTAGATCACAATCCAGATCCAGAGAGGTTAAAGCAAGAGCGATTACCCCCCAAGACTGATTGCTGGATCTCCCTACAATTAATTGCAGGCTGGGAGCTGGAGCTACCTTTGAAAACTACAAAATAGAGTGTCTCCTCAGCAGCTTCTAGCCCCCAGGGGAGGGAGCCGACGCATTCCCTAAATACCAGACCCAAAGTCCACAGGACACTAACCTCTTACTTTTTCCTAGGCATGTCTATGTTGATAATTCTGGAGTCGCCACAGCTCCTGGTGTTCTGGGGTTCCTCCAGCTGGCTGCTGGCCCTGCCGCCCTGGGGCTAAAACCTCGGCTCACATGGACCTGGGCTCAGCTCGGCTCCTGCACTCTGCCCGCTGTGCGCTGCCAGGTCCCAGATCGCTGTGCTGGTCCTTCCTGCAGGGCTGCTGGGCTGTCCTCAGCGGGGGGTTAGCTTCTCTGTGTCATTCTGTGGGTGCTGGGGCTCCAGAAGTTGTTCAGAGTCCCCTTTTACATAGTTTGGGGGGAATGTGGGGGCAGAGTGGCTTGGACGAGGTGTTTCTACTCTGCCATCTTGACTCCACCCCCAGTCAAGTATTAAACCTCAGTCTAAGCCCCTGCATAAACACATTGAAACAAAAATACAAATCATGAAAAAAATGCTCTTTAGCTTCCCTACCATAGGAAAATAATTAACAATGTTAAACTGTCTTGTACATTAAACATCATAAATGGCAAAACCAGAATTTCATTTTACTGATTTTATTCATTAGCTTTTAAAAACACAACTATTGTTCAATACAGATAGCTAGGGCTTGGAATCAGGAAGAATCATCTTCCTGAGTTCAAATCTGACCTCAGATACTTACTAGCTATGTGACCCTGGGCAAGTCACTTAACCATGTTTGCCTCAGTTCCTTATCTGTAAAATGAACTGGAGAAGGAAAAGGCAAACCACTCCAGTATCCTTGTCAAGAAAACTCTAAAATAGGATCACAAAGAATCAGACAGGACTGAAACAAATGAACAACACAAATAGTTGAATATTATGCCAAAAACAATAGCAAGTAGTGTGTGTTAAGATGAGTGAAGTCCTTGTAACAGCAAGCACCCCAACATCCCCAGGGTCTCTGCCAACACCGGTTCTTAGATCTGCTTTTCTAAAGGAAAGCAACTCAAAATGGGTTAACAATCTTGCTTTAATCAATCAAACATATCATTTACCTAGTTCAAGGCAAAAGGTCAGCATCCTGAACTTCAGAGTATACAGACAGGTTACCAGCAGAAGTTACAAGACAGAGAAACGTTTCAAGCAGACAGGCCTCCAGCTGTCCAACCATTACATCCATACCTAGTCAGTTACCAGAGAGGGAAGTCAGTTACCAGATCAACATCTGGGTTTTTCAAAGCCAGGAGGCTCTCAACAGTTGCCCAGAGTCTTGTCTGGTCAAATCACACAACACTTCTCAAAGTGAGCCCCAAAACAAAGCCTTACATCAATGTTTATATAGCCTTCTCCAGGCTCAGAGAATGTAACAACCCTCTTGATCCACTGCCCAATCACAAAGTATCTCCTGAAAAACAAGCCTCCCCACAGGCTCCAGGTGCACTTAAGCCTATTAAAGGGCCTAGGGGCAGGGAAGATCTTACACAATACAATCTTAGAAAGATGGCAACAACATAAATTTACATTCCCATTACAATCCACCATGAACTGATCTTGAGTGAAGTTGGCAGAACCAGGAGAACATTGTGCAGAGTAACAGCAACATTGTGTGATGATCAACTTTGATATTCTTAGCTCTTTGAGGCCAATGATCTAAGATAATTCCAAAAAACTCATGATGGAAAATGCTATCCACATCCAGAGAAAGAACTCTGAGTCTGAATGCAGATGGAAGCATACTATTTTCATTTTTTTGTGTGTTTTCCGCTTTTGTTCTGATTTTTCTTTTGCAACATGACCAATGTGGAAATATGTTTAGTATGTGTACATGCATAGCCTATATCAGACTGTTTGCTGTCTTGGGGAGGGGGGAACGGAGAGAGGAAGAAAGAAGGAAAGTTGGCACTCAAAATCTTATAAAAGTGAATGTTGAAAACTAAAATAAAGAATTTTTATTAAAAGATGATTGAAGACTTTTGCTCATTCACTATTAAATAGAAAAGCCAACATTACAATAAAGAGTATTCGCTGGTCCCTGTTAAGATGTTTGACATAGAGCACTGCCTCACCCTTATGAGATTGTCCATCGTAATGGTGTCTTCCATCTGGAGATGAGTCAAAGTCCATCCATTCTACTTCATCCATTTCTTCAGCCTCCTCTACTTCCTTTCTTTCAAGCAGTCACTTTTCCAACAAAGATAGCTTATCTGATGAAAGAAAGCCACTCTCTGGGAAGATTAAATTAAATTATTACAATCTCTTTACAGTAAGACTGGTGAAAAATTCGCATGCCTTCATTCAGTACACATTTGCTATCTTTATGTTTGACAATCTCACTAGGATGAAACATAATGACTGTGGTTGCTATTGTCAAAAGCTGATATTAGCTTCTGAAAACCACACAAACTTCAACTAACTGGATATCCATACTCATGAAAAAGCCCTCATCTCATTGTTTAAATACAGCCTTGTCATTTTGATCCAAAACAATGATAAGATCACCTGACTCCTACTCACCTTCACCATGGAATATTATCTTCTGACCATCTTTCATGCTTTTGTCAATACAAACCTCCAGAGTTCTTTCTCCTTAACAATTTTCCTTCCATTGCATCTTTTACATCTAGCTTAAGAGATGATTCATTGCTCATGCCCTTGGCATTCCATGCAAACTGATGGAATTTGCTGAACCATTCCAGGCCCTATAAAGATGAATTTTTATTTGCATTCCAGTTCCTCTGCAGTTGGGACAGCATTCTACAGCTCCTTTCTCATCAACTTGTCCTTCATGTTAATCACAATTTATATTCTTTTGCAAAGCCAGTTTTCTTGTTGTACCATTATATAAATTTTCTAAGGTCACTGACAACAGATGCACATTTTTATCTCTCCATTCTCTTTGCATTCTTCTGCCTCCTCCAAAAACATTTCAGTGATATCTGTTGGAGAACCAAAGCAACCACTAGAACCCTCTTTGATGGCTTGTTCTCCATATTTGTCATATAAGTTCCTTTTCTTTGCATCAGAAAGCACTTCATAAGCTTAAGAAATCTATTTGAACTTTTTCCCTTTGTTTAGATTCCTGTATAGATGGTATCTCCAGACTAGATTCTTATGTGCCTTTTTTAGTTCTTCTTGGGAGGGATTGGATTTTACCCTCAAAACATCATAATAAATTATTTCCTTCACCATTTTCTATAGCCAGGGAGCAACAAGGTTGTTAAAATGCCCACCTCTGGGGGTGTGAAAGGGGCCTGCTGGCCTATTGTTTGGGATATTGGAGAGAGGGAAAGAATAAGAAAGCAATGCCATCATCTTAACACATACACTACTTGCTATTATTTTTGTTGTAATATTCAATGATGGCTATATTTTTAAAAGGAGGAAAGAGAAGAAGAGAGGTGGAATGGAGCAAGTTCATATGCAGGAAGCTTGGGCAGGCAGTGCTGCCCTCTGTTCTCTATGAGTATTCTGGAAAGTTCCTTGCCATTTCTTTTAGTAACCCAGGATATTTGTCTGGGCCTGGTTTCTTGAACCCTAAAGGGTAGTTAAGTGTTCTCTTTATGATTTCTTTTCTTATCAAAGGTTTCCAACATTTTCAATATTTTTTGTTCTGAAGAGAAAATAGAGGTCAAATTGGAGTTGAGTAGTTGTGCCTTCTCTTCCTTATCAGTTATCATCCCATTCACCCTGAACTAAGAGTCTTGACCTTTTTTTTAATCCTTCTCTTTTTCCCTGCTATAACCTTTAAAAAGCTTTGTTGTTCTTAGCTTTTATCATCAAACTATGTCACCTTGAGTTTTAGCATTCCTGACACTATCTTCATTATAACTTTGCCATGTTTTTGGTTAATTCTCCATTATGTGCCCCTGTTTCCATCTTCTGTACATTCCCTTTAAAGCTCCAAACTGATTCATGAATTCTTTGTGCATTCATATTGATCTCTTTAGATAATTGTTCCTCATTGGAATGCTTTCTCTCTGTGTCTTCAAAATTTCATTTTTGAGGACCTCTTTTCTCTTCAGAACTGACTTCCCTTACAGAATTTTTAGGCCATGGGATAATAATATTTTATTAATATTATTTTATTTTATTAATTTTTATTTTTATTAATTATTTTATTTTATTAATAATATTTTCTGGACATATACTATGTTATAGCATGTTAATGGTAAAGAAAACACAGATATCCTGGGTCATCATTTCAATTGACACTTTGTCAACTCTCTTATCTTATTGTATTTACCACCTATTCAATTAAGAAAATCCCTTTCTCATACTATGGTTAAACATACATGAAGAGCATAAATTTGAGTGACATAGAGACCTGAGTTGGCATGGTTCTAACACATGAAAAGGCTTGTCATTCTCATACCAGATAATCAGAATTTACACTCTGGCTCCTTGTACATGCAGGTTAGCTAGCTGGGCTAGCTTTAGGGGAATAAACAATATGAATTTATATGCCACCTCGCCTGTTTGCCTCTTTTAACCAAATTTTCAGGTCAACACTAGGTATTATTATTTATTATCTCAGCATAATAGCCATCCTCTTTTCCTTCTAAAGTATAAATGCTCATACTGAAAATATAACAATTGGCACACAATAAGCCAGTATGAAACTGGCTCCAGCATGCCCCTGTTATCATATCCTACATGTAGTACACCATTCTGGTTTCGCTCAACAAATTCACATCGCTACAAGGCAGACTGGGTCCCCCGAGGGTGACTGCTATTACTTTCAGGATTCTAGTGGTATCCCTGTGGGTGGCTAACCTCTTAACATTAGCTTGTAAGCCCCTACCAACACATGTCCCTTTAACAATCACCCAATAGAGGGGCGGAGTCAAGATGGTGGAGTAGAAACAGCTCATCCAAGCCACTCTGCCCCCACATTCCCCCCAAACGATGTAAAAAGGGACTCTGAACAACTTCTGGAGCCCTAGCACCCACAGAACGACACAGAGAAGCTAACCTCCCGCTGAGGACAGCCCAGCAGCCCTGCAGGAAGGACCAGCGCAGTGGTCTGGGACCTGGCAGCGCACAGCGGGCAGAGCGCAGGAGCTGAGCCGAGCCCAGGTCCACCTGAGCCAAGGTTTTAGCCCCAGGGCAGCAGGGCCAGCAGCCAGCTGGAGGAACCCCAGAACACCAGGAGCTGTGGCGACTCCAGAATTATCAACATAGACTTGCCTGGGACAAAGTAAGAGGTTAGTGTCCTATGGACTTTGGGACTGGTATTAGGGAATGCGTCGGCTCCCTCCCTGGGGGCTAGAAGCCGCTGAGGACAAACGCCATTTTGTAGTTTTCAGAGGCAGCTCCTGCTCCCAGCCTGCAAATTTGTAGGGAGATCCAGCGATCAGTCTTGGGGGGTAATTGCTCTTGCTTTAACCTCCCTGGATCTGGATTGTGATCTAGGGTGGAAGTCGTGGGTGGGTTTACAGCTTGCCAGAAACGGAAGTTGCCCCCCACACGTTCGGGACGAAAATTCCTCTAGCTGGCCTTAAAGCCATAGTGTGGCAACAAGCCCAAAAGTCAAGTAATTAAGTGGCAACATGCCAAGGCAAAGGAAACAGAAAAATGCAACCCTAGACTCCTATTTTGGGGGCATAGAGCGGGAAAAGGACTGTGAGGTCAGAAGTCCTGCTCCAAAAGCCCCAGGGAAAACATGAGTGGGTTGCAGGCCATAGAGGACCTTAAGAAGGACTTTAAAAATCAAATAAGAGAAGTGGAGGAAAAATTGGAAAGAGAAATGAGAAGGATGCAGGAAAAGTATGAAATGAGGGTCAACAGCCTGACTGAGGAAAACAACACCTTAAAAAACAGACTAACTCAAATGGCAAAGGAGGCCCAAAAGGGCAATGAGGAGAAGAATGCCTTAAAAAGTCAAATTTGCCAGATGGAAAAAGAATCTCAAAAGTTCACTGAGGAGATTCATTCCTTCAGAGTTAGACTGGAGCAAATGGAAGCTAATGACTTTATGAGAAATCAAGATGCTGTTAAGCAGATCCAAACAAATGAAGATTAGAAGGCAATGTGAAATATCTCATGGGAAAAACCACTGACCTGGAAAATAGATCCAGGAGAGACAATTTAAAAATTATTGGACTACCTGAAAGCCGTGATCAAAGAAAGAACCTAGAAATCACCCTTCAAGAAATTCTCAAGGAAAATTGCCCTGATGTTTTAGATCCAGAGGGCAAAATAGAGGTTGAAAGAATCCGCCGATCACCTCCTGAAAAAGATCCCAAAAAGAAAACTCCCAGGAATATTATAGCCAGGTTCCAGAATCCCCAGATCAAGGAGAAAATACTACAAGCAGCCAGGAAGAAACAATTTCAATATTGTGGAAACACAATCAGAATAGCCCAGGACCTGGCAGCTTCTACACTGAGGGATCGAAGGGCATGGAATATGATATTCCAGAGGGCAAAAGAACTGGGAATGAACCCAAGGGTCACCTACCCAGCAAAACTGAGTATTTGGTTTCAGGGGAAAATATGGTCATTCAGTGGAATAGAGGACTTTCAAGCATTCTTGAGGAAAAAACCAGAATTGAATAGAAAATTTGACATCCAGACACAAGAAGGAAGAGATGCCTGAGAAGGTAATCAGGGAAAAGAAATCAAAAGGAACTTATCAAAGTTGAACTATTTACATTCCTATATGGAAAAACAATAACTGTGATTGATGATATCTTTCTCACTATGAAAATAATGGAAGAAGGGTGTGTGGTCATATGAATCCATATGTGAATGTGTGTGTATATGGTTACAGTTATATATGGATAGAGGGCATAGGTTGAATTTGTTGGGAAGGGAGAATACTCAAGGGATGAAATTATGAGGTGAGAGAGGAAAGTGGCAAGAGGAGATGGGGAGAGACAGGGTAGGGTAAACTATCCCATGTAGAAGAAGCAAGGGGAAGTGGTTGCAAGGGGGAGAATAAGGAAGGCTAAAAAGGCAAAACCACATTCACATTGAATTTGGTTTAGGGAGAAAATGACATACATACTAAATGGGATATCTCAACCTGCAGCAGGATAGGGGGAAGGGGGATGAGAGGAGGGATGATGGATGGGAGGGCATCCTTGGGGTGAGGGGAGGTTGGAAGTACCCACTATAGAAGAGGGACAGGATCATGTAGGGAATGGACCAGGTGGGGGGTGGGATGAGTGGGAGGGAATTATAAGCAGCCTTGTACAATATATCTACTATGATAATGTTTTGCATAGCTAGACATGTACAACATATACTGAATTACTTATCTCCCAAGAGGGAATGGGTGACAAGGGAGGAAGGAAATGGATCTGAAATTCGAGGTCTTAACATTAAATGTTTCAAATATATATAAATACTATTATTAATACTCTTTTGCTTGTAATTGGGAGATAAGATGTGCAGGCATTGGGATGCAAAGACTCACCTTCCTCTAATGGAAAAGTCGATGGGGGTATGGGAGAAGGTATGGGAGAGAGCAGATTGGAGGAAGCGATATCTTGTGGGATTACTATTCTGGGAGGTTGGGTAGGGGAATAATGGGGGGGAAATGATTGTAACTCAAAATCTGGCGGAAATGAATGATGTAAAACAGAAGTTAATAAAGCATTTGTTTAAAAAAAAAACAATCACCCAATAGACTCAGTTCTTTTAGCAAAGGCATTTATACAAACAACATTGCAAGAACAATAGTTACAGAGCATTTTACCCAAAACTAGAGGCATCCTCTTCCACAAATACACACAGAGTTTATGTGGGGAGAGAGTGGAAATGAACACAAAATACTGTGGTAGTGAAGCACACATGTCAAGAAGACAGATGACCAGGCAATTCACAACTCCAGAACTACAAGACCTTGAAGTCCTTTTCTTTTCCTGAAGGTCCTCATAAAAGTCCACTAGAGGGTATGGTATCAGAATTTGGAAAAGTCACTCCACTGCTCACTGGTCTGGCTCCTCACAGTGTATACATAGCATCTTGGCTGAATGGGTGGCTTAGCTGGGCTTCCTCCTGGTAGATTGCATTATCTTGGCTAGATAGGTTAGTTCGCTAGTGAACTGGATCAAGCAGGTTCTTATCTACTGTTCTGGCTCCTTGGCTCTCAGTCTTACATTTAAGCTTAATAGAGATTAATTAGATTAATAGAGTTGAGGAAGAGAAAAGAAGACTCCTTTCCTCTTCCCAGCTGGATTTTACCAGTGGGATCATATGTCCCCAGGCATCTTGGGGACACTTGTAGCTTCCAAAGGCAATTGGGGAAAGTAGTCAGAGAAATGAATTATCTGAAAGTCTTGGTGTGCCTCGATGATCTTGTCTTTGACAAGACATTGGAATAATATGAGAGAGGTGCCAAAACTAGTATCTTATTTCAGGACTGCTGTTCATTCAGTTACTTGTACTAAAGTGAAGAAACAAAGCCAAAGGGACAGCCAGAAACTTGAAGTCTAGCCTTGGTCTCTTCTAAACTAGCACATGTGCTTTCTACCATACTTGCAGTCTCTATTGCTGTGGAGTGGGGGAAGGGAGCAAGATTTATTCCTTCCTCCTCATCCCCACTAAAAGACTGGAGGAAAGTTCAAGGAGTTCCACCACTCTTCAGAGACAAGAAGAGAGAGCCATAGCAGAAAGATCTCCTAAGATGGAAGCTTTTCCTATTCACTGGCCATTTGTCTTAGGGTTGGCCCCACCCCCTTATCATGGAGACCAAGGGACCACCCAAAAGCATCTATTTTTGCTCGCCCTTCAGAATGTCACTGGAAATGGTCTAATATGAAGCCACTGGAAGAAACCATTGGGAAGTGCCCCAGATAGAGCTGTGAATGGGGGGAAAATGGGTTGTTCTGATTTTCCCCATTACCATATTTACTTATCTGTATGCAGATACATCCTCCCAGCAGGATGTAAATTCCTTAAGAGTAGGAACTGATTTATTTCTATTTATTTACTTATAATTGTTTATTTTTGTCTTTGTATCACCAGTGCTTCACATGGTAGGAACCTAATAAATATTTGTTGAATTTGAATTTTGTATTTAAAAGTAGTTGTATTAATTATTTAATGAGTAGAACCTAAAAAGGAAAAAAAAATGAAAGAAAATTCAACAGAGAAACCAAACACTGGAAATAGAGATGGGTGTCAGTTAGGTGCAATCACGCCCAGAGACGAGGTAGGACATTCCTTAGAGAATCCATTCTGCACTCCTATAGCATGGCCAACAACCTCCAACTCTTGACTGTCTGACCCTGAGGGAGGAATGGGGTTGGGGAATATTGTGGGTGTATGAGAACAGACTCCAGGTCTTAGGAGAGGAGTAAACAATTATGATGGGACCCTAGAAACAATGGAGCTGGGCTAGATAGGGAAGTAGGATGGCTACACAATCATGCTTTGTCATGGATGTAGCAGGCCAAGGGATCATCACTGAAGGAAGAAGAATATTTCCTTGGATGTTGGTAACCTTGAGAAAAACTATAGCTGATTGTAGTGCCAATACAATATTCACAATGCCAGTGGTCACTATAAATATACCTGCATAGTGCTCAATTGCAAAATGTGACAGACTCTCCATAGAGAAGACAGAAGCAAAACATTTATTCAGACACCAGAAAACTGAATCCCAAAACCAGTAAGCCAATTCCATCATAGTAGCAAAGAAGTTAATAAGCCACAACAGCACAGAGAGCCATAGCATCCTTTAGCCTTCCCACAAATCACCACAAGAACAATATTTACTCACAAGTCTAACTCCCTCGAAAGTATTAATTCCCTGGAAAGTATTCTCTCCTCCCACCATGTATAACTATTCTGATTCTTAACTTCCTGTGGGCTCTGCTCCACCTTTCAGCAAACTCCTCCCACCGTTGTATCCATGTGATTACATTCAGTCTATTAGGGGGCAGGGTATATTTTCAAAGGAGGGAAGGTCTTCAAATTCTCTTAGGCTCTTTAAGGGTCAGGGAAGATCTTCAAATTACCATTACCATTACACTGATCTACCCTAGTTATAGCTCCATACCATATTCTTGACTCATTCAATAAATACTTATTGTTTCTAGTATGTTTAGGGCACAATTTAGTAACCCCACTGTTAGGAGGACAGTCCTGAGCCTGGCAGGGAAATGTGTCTGAAATGATCAACTTGTATACACGTCCATAGGCACATTGGTGTGGGGAAAGGTATGCTATTAACCAGATTAATTTGTAGACCTCTGCATGTGGCTCCTTGTACAATGCTATATAAAGACTACAGGGAAGGGATAGAAGAAAGCTGAGCTCTGGGAGTTTATAGTTTAGGTAGTAAGACAAGATGATCAGGAGAGACCAGAGAGAAGCCACAAGTTGACCACAAATTGACAGAGGCAGAATCTTATTGTAGTGGACCAGCCAGCAACTTTGACAAGTTGACATCAATTTTATTTGCTTGATTTGCATACAAATTAGGGCAGTGGACAGAGAGAGATGATGTCAGATGTCAGAGGCATCTGTGCTAGATGCTAGGGATACATAATCAATCAATCAACATTTATTAAGCACATTATATGTACCAGGCGCTGTGCTAAGCACTAATAACAATAATAAGTGTTTATTGACTTGACTGAATGATTAAAAGAACTATATAGGGGCAGCTAAGTGGTATAGTAAATAGAGCACCGACCCTAGAGTCAAGAGGACCTGAGTTCAAATCCGGCCTCAGACACTTGACACTTACTAGTTGTGTAACCTTGGGCAAGTCACTTAACCCCAAATGCCCTGCCTTCTCCCCTCAAAAAAAAAAGAACTATATACAAAGATGTCTATATCTCATAGTTAGAGCAGCTAGGTGGTACTGTGGGATAGAGTGCTGGGCCTAGAGTCAGGAAGACTCATTTTCCTGAGTTCAAATCTGGCCTCAGACACTTACTAGCTGTGTGACCCTGGGCAAGTCACTTTACCCTATTTGCCTCAGTTTCCTCATCTGCAAAATGAGCTAGAGAAGGAAATGGCAAACCACTCCAGTATCTTTGTCAAGAAAACCTTAAATGAGAATCAGACACTACTGAAACAACTGAACAACAAAAAGTAATATCTGGCATTTGTGTAGCACTTTAAGACTTAATAAAGAATTTTTATGTATGTTATCTTATTTGATCTTCCCAACAGTCTTATAAAGTAGGTGCTATTATTATCCATATTTTACAGGTGAAAGAACTGAGACAGACAGAAGTAAAGTGACTTACCCAGTATCACACAGCTAGTAAGCGTCTAAGGAAGGATTCAAACTCAGGTCTTCCTGACTGCAAGTCCAGAACTCTAGGTACTGTGCCACCTAGAACAAGATGTTTGTTGTTATTCAGTCTCTGCAGTCATGTCCAACTCTTCACTGGTGCCATTTGGAGTCACTAAGTGACCCAGGATCACACAGCTAGTAAGTATCTGAGGCCAGATTTGAACTCAAGAAGATGTGTCTTCCTAGTTACCCATATGGCACAAAACTTGAGGTCATTTTTGAACTCAGGTCTTCCTGACTCCAGGCCCAACACTATATCCACTACACCATCTAGCTGCCCAAAATAAGAAGGCAAAGTAGAAATAGAAAACACAGAAATATCAAAATGAAAACTCCCAGGAATGTCATAGCCAAGATCCAGCTCTTTTAGGTCAAAGAAAACACATGGCAGGCAAAGACTGTTGAGTAGTTCAGTCTGTTATGAGCCAGGACATCAAGGCTAGTCATTTCCCTGAGTTAAGGTAGAATTATGTCTGAGATAATGTATAGAAAGTACTTTGTGAATTGTAAAGTGCATTCATGCGTGCACACACACACACACACACACACACACACACACACACCCCACCCCCAGCTCTTTAAGTGGTATAGGGGTTGTCCTTAGAGTCAGTTACCTATGCCCATACCACTTTTCTGCCTCTACACAACTTTAGTATTTTTAAGATCATTGGTTTAAGAGCTGTGAGAGAACTTAGAAGCCATCTAGTCCAATTCCCACATTTTGCAGATGAGGAAATTGTAGAGAAGGGAAATGATTTGCCCAAGGTCACTCAGGAAGTAAATGGCAGAGTCAGGATTGAAACCCAGATCCTCTGACTCCAAATCCTGGCTGTTAAGAAACCTTAATAGAAAAGCAGTGATGACATAGGAAGGAGGGAGGAGGACCCTTCAAATAAGGTCAGGGCTATGAGCTTTTGGATCTATAAGCCCACCAATAAGCATTTTAATGTACAGGGACTATGCAAGGACTGGGGATAAAAACACAAAAATGAAACAATGCCTACCTTCAAGGAGTTTACATAAGATCAGAGCATATAACACTCACATAAGTAAATACAAAGCAATTGGTGGATCCTTAATAGCTGGGGGAGAGAGGGAGGTTCTGGAAGAAGAAAACCAAAAGCCTTATTTTGCAGGTAGCCATTGAGCTGAGTTTCTATTCAGAGGCCTAGGTGCATTCTAGATTTGGGGAACAGCCTGTACAAAAACACAGAGATTAGAGATGGAATGTCCTGCAGGATAAAAAATAAATAAATCATTTTGATCGGAATCTCCATGAGGGGGATAAATACATACTAAATCTGGAAAGGTCACCTAGAACCAGGTTTTGATGGACATTAACTGCCAACTAAAGGAGCTAACAGGGCATTTGGTGGCACCGTGGTACATAGGGTGCTGGGCCCAGCATCAGGAAGATTAAAATCTGACCCCAGGCTCTTGTTGGTTGTGTGACCCTGAGCAAGCCATTTAACCCTGTTTGCCTCCCTTTCATCAACAGAAAAATGAGCTAGAAAAGGAAATGGCAAACCACTCCAGTATCTGCCAAAAAAACCTTAAACGGGATCATGAAGAGTCAGGCACAACTGAAAAAATAATTGAACAATAACAAAAGAAACTTGTATTTTACCCTAGAGGCATTAGGAAGTCATTGAAGCTTTTTAAGCAGGGAAGTGCCATAGCCAAAGCTTCACTTTAAGAATACACTTTGTTAAACTGAGGAAAACCAGGAGAACATCATACACAGTAGCAGAAATATTGTAATGATAATCAACTATGAAAGACTTCTCTAGTCTTATCAGTACAGTGATCTATGACAATTGCAAAGAATTCATGATGAAAAATGTTATTTCCAGAGAGAAAAGTGATAAACTCTGACTGCAGATTGAAACATTTTTAAAATTTTCTTGATTTTTCTTGCTTTTCTTGCAACATTAATGTGGAAATATGTTTTCAAATGTATAATGGGTATCATTTCTTGCCTTCTCAATGGGTAGAGGAGTGAGTAAAGGGAGGGAGAGAATTTAAAACTGAAAATAATTTTTTAATTAAAAAATATCATTTTGGCATCTGTGTGGAAGATAGATGGTACTGGGGCAGGGGGAAGCATGAGGCAAAGAGATCAATTAGTAGTCTATTGAAATAGTCCAGGTAACAGAGGACAAAGGACTGAACTAAGATGGTGGCCCTATAAGAGGAAAACAAAAGAACTGTGGAGATAGAACTGACAGGATCAGGCAAATAATTAGAAGAATAGGGCAAAAAATAGCTAGATAGTACAATGGATAGAGCACCTGGAGTCAGGGGGACCCGAGTTCAAATGCAGCCTCAGATCCATATTAGCTGTGTGACCCTGGGCAAATCACTTAACAAATCACTCTGGATTGCCTCCAGAGAGGGAGAGGGGGAGAAAGGGAGGGGCTGGAAAAAAAGAAAAAGGGAGAGAGAGAGGAGGGAGGAGAGGCAGGGAGAGAGAAGTGTAGGGTAAGTGAGGAATAAAAGATAGCTCTGAGGTTTGGAAACCAGGATGTCTGGAACGGTGGTGGTGCTATCGATCTGGTTAGACAATACATACCAATAGACTAAAGAGAAAAATGTGATGCCATTCAGAAAAGTGGCCAACTTACTAAAAGCTGATGCTGAGTTATGTACGTGACACATGCTCTAGTCCTAATTGCTAATTAAATACTGGTCACAACACCCCTATAATGCCACACTATTAATCTTAAGATGGGTAAAGGCATTCTGGGAATAGCTGATAGTCCATTCAGTCTTGTGTTCTATGTATGCATATGTGGGTGGGTGGTTTGTGGGAGTGAGTGGCTCTTACATCAATCTTAGACATCTCAAGATTCCTCCAAGCTATGCAGATAATAATGCACATTTCTCTAGCATCTTATTGTCACATATTATCTCCTTTGATCTTTACAACAACCTTGTGAGCCACATAGTGCCTGCATTATTATCTACATTTTACAGATGAAGCAACTGTGACTTAGAAAAATTATATGACTTGTCAAGGTTACCTGGAAATTGAAACAACCTGAATTTAAATCCAGAAATTTCAACTACAAGTCCAGCGCCCTTTCCACTATGAAGGGTCTTCCTACACACATCCCCAGCCCTTTTGTCTTCCTTCTAAACAAGAAGTTTCTATATTTAGTTCACATTTGGCACTAATGGCCTTATCTCCAGCATTCCACCCCCAAGTTCAGTGTTTGCAGCTGGCCTAGCATCTCATGTAGGCAGAGATTCCCTCTGCCCTTAACTCAAGGTTTCCCAGTGAAACTTCATTTTTCTCACAGTTTTAACATAGGCAGAGCTATGAGGGAAAGCTCCAGGATATAAGACTTCCATGGTGCTTCCTGCATAGACATGGGGGTGGAAGGGTTAGGATCAGAAGATAGCAGCCAGAAAGAAAGGCAAAAAGAACCATGAGGCATGTGAGAGCAATGGGTGATTGCAGAGAAAAGAAGATGGGGTGTTAGCACTCTTACTAATTAGACTAAAGGAAAAAGAAACTCAGAAGGGAGAGGATGATAGACCCTTAGTTCCCATCATTCATGTTATGGGTTTGAGCTGTTTGACTTTTTCCTGCTATGTTAAAGGAAGCAAAGAGGTAAAAGGTGAATTTGAGTTTACACTCCTATAAGTTCTACACTCTTAGGAGTTCTAGCTAGATGATGCATTGGACAGAGATTGAGACTGGAGTGAATTAGATTCAGTTTAAATCCAGCCTCAAACACTTACTAGCTGTGTTACCCTGGGCAAGTCAGTCAACCTCTGTTTGCCTCAGTTTCTTCATCTGTAAAATGGGTATTATAATAATAGTATTTACCTCCCAGAATTGTTATGAGAACCACATGAGATAATAATATTTATAAATTGCTTAACACAGGGCCTGGCACATTGTAGTTGCATAATGAATACTTGTTTCCTCCTCCTCAACCCTTTCCCCTTGTGTATGGGCTAAAAAAAAAATTACTACCTGATAAAAATCCTTGTTACCTACCATCCTATTCCAATATGATTTTACCTTTGCTTTTGGATTCATGTTATCTTTTTATAGACTGACATACAGGTGTATTGTTAAGGGTTCTGGTGTTAACTTTGAAAAGACGATAACCCAAAACAGCATGCTCAAGCATCATGTTGTCTGAGTCATCTTGGTGGAGGAGGGAACAACAATACCCTTAAAACCAATAACTTACTGACTCTGATAGGTGTGTACTGTATCTATGATATATATGTGATATGTATATAAATCTATAGGATAAAGCCCTGGAAACCTTGTTGATTTGTATGTTATATGTGAGATAACATAGATGGTATATAGTATATACTCTGTAATACTATACACACACACACACACACACAATGAAAGGAGAAATCTGGAACAGAGGATTGAGGTGGAAGGGAATATTTCTAACCCAGTGGTATTAAATTCAAATAAAAAAGAGGGTTCTGTGGACTTAGGAAACCACATAGTAACATTATACATGTTTAGTGATATTTTAATGTATTTTGTTAACTATTCCCCAATTACATTTTAACCTGGTCGGGCCCACTTGGAGCTTGTAAGCAGCAACGTAACTACTGGTACCATATTTGACATCTGTGCATAGCTCCTGTCCTTCCTCCTCCTTTTCATGAAAGATCCAAAGACTCTGAAGCTTGGGGGAAGCTGAGATCCACATAACTTTTTTTTTAAAGCAATTGGGGTTAAGTGACTTGCTCAAGGTGACACGGCTAGTCATGATTTATGCGTGGGTGCTCATTTTCTGAGGCCGGATTTGATCTTGGGTCATCCCAGCTCCGAGGCAGGTGCTCTTACTCACTGCACCACCTAGCCGCCCCTTCCACATAACTTTTGTGTGGTTTCTTTAGCAAAGCTATCCATTAAGATGGGCTTGGAATTGCAAGATATCTTTAAAGAATTTAAGCAGCACTTCCAAAGACTTTCTAACCCTATATCTGAGAGAGGCTTAGAACAAGGATCTTACCCTTGCTGAGTTGGGAAGATGCAAAGACAGATTAAATGCCTGCTTACACGACTTGGCTACTTGACTATTCTGTGTTCCAAAATAGCATGGCCCATGGAGGGATGGATTCTCTGGAGGGAAGAATTTGACCATAGTTACAGCTCTCGTAGAGACTTTCTTTTGGGGGAGGAAAGCAACTACAGGTTTTTCCCTAATCTGATACTGGGTATACGAAAAGCATACCTCACCAAAGAGATGAAGCTTAAGCCTCTGGGCTCCTTGATAATAAAGAGATGGTAGGATCCACTTGTCTTATGGAGAAGGGGCAGTATTTCATTTGAGGATTCAACCAGAAGCCATCAGCTAGAAGCAGAGAAAAGTTTGACCGCTCCAAGTCTAATAGAGCAATGCCTAGCAGTGATTAAGAGGTTGGTTGGCACCAGAGGACCAGCATGATACTTCCTAGAAGAAACTCCATACCTGCAAGAGATCATGTTGCACAATACCAATAGAGAATAGGGCCAGCGGAGTAGCCTACAAAAGGAGTAGCCTCATCATGTCAACAGGAAACGTGGGCGTCGTGTTATTTCTCCATGTATGTGGCCTGGCCTATGTGCATTCCCCTCTAAATATGTGTCCTGGACACAAGTGTTTCCTGTAATGTACCCCTTCTAATGTGTTCCTACACATTTGCCCCTCCATGTTTGTTCTCTAGGTATAAACAATGTTACTGATTATTCTTGTATTTGTGAGTCTTTCTTCATGAGGGAAATATTTTATTGCTACTTTTCTTACTATGCTGTGTCATTGCCTTAAATGAACTGCCTTGTTTCCTCTAACTAACTAGTAAAAGTAAATATATCAGCTGTGGCTTGTGAACTATGGTGTTGGGTGGCTTTATACCCACAGAGTATCTTGAAACTGTGGTAGACAATCTCATGTAAGAAGATTAAAATCTATTTACTTGGGCCATAATCAGACTTATTGGTACCCACATATAGTTAAAAATGATCAGTGAATCTTTGGAATGGTAGATGGACATACTTGTTCTTTTTCCTGGATCCTATCTTAAACCAATAGCTGATTTTTCTGATATTTTCCGATGCATATTCAATAGCATATTTTATTCTGCAATTGGCTTATATAGTCTATTTTTCTGTAACACAGGTTTCCAGCCAAGTTTAGGGCATTTTGCATAAGGCTATCCAAATTGGCAGAGAAAGAATGCTGGTGGGACATCAAGTGCCTGCATGAGGGACAGATTTTGAGTGAAAGATTTGGAAAGGAGAAGCAATCTTCATTCTTTCTTAGAATGAGATACTCCTCAACATGCTGAAGCAAGCTCTGAATATGGGTTTACTCATTATTCACTATTTATGATGGTCTTTTGTATAACCAGTGTTTGGCAGGAAGGGGCCAAGCTGGTAGGTGTAAGATTGGAGAAATCCTCCCCACCCCCCGCTTTTTTTTTTTTAAACCAATTGGGGTTAAGTAACTTGCCCAAGGTTACAGACCAGTTATTTTTGTGTAGGTGTTAAGTATCTGAGGCCTAAGGATCCCATCCGGGTCCTCCCAATGGGGCTGTGCTCTTACTCACTGTGCCACCTAGCCACCCCTCCCCCACCCCCTTTTAAGGAACAATGGCTAGAAAAGCAGATTTTTTTTTCTTTTGAATCAAGACAGCTGACAGCCTCTAAATTCAATTCGTGGAAGACATAGATACATATTTCTGGAATCTTGCCTATTCCTCAAGAAGATGATTCTTGCCTTGGGGGGACTCGGAAAAGGAGCAATGAGGTTGCCAGCTCTCTTCTCTAAGAGAGGGGCACCAAACTAGACTTAAGTCTATTTCTCCACCTCAATATTGCTGGTGCATGGGCACAATTTTCATTTATAAAAAAGACCATTATGTAGAAAGAAAGGCAAGAAAAATAGATTAGTGGAAAAAATAGTCTTCAATCTCTACTGAGAGTTCATCAGTCTTTTCTCTCATCTAGGTAACATTTTTCAATGTAAGTTCTTTGGAATTGCCTTAGATGATTGTATTGATTAAAGTAGCTAAGTCTTTTACATTACAATATTACTGTTAGTGTGTAGAATGTTCTCCTGGTGATGTTCACTTCACTTTGCATCAGTACATATAAAGCTCAGGTTTTTCTGAGATCATCCCCCTCATTTCTTTTCTGACATTATTCTTCAAAGACTATACCATGCTCTCATATTCATCCTCCTTTACTTGCTCTAGCACCCATATTCTGTGTGCAGCTCTTAAAAATCTGCATCAATCAGGGAGGTGCATATCCACATTGGTCTCTTCAGATAACTATTGTTTATCTAGTTCTTGTTGGATGATCAGCTGTGAAAGGCTTTTTCTTCTTTTTTTCCAACATGGCTGAAACAGAACTATGTTTTGCATGATTTCACATGTATAATTGTCATCACATTGTTTGCCTTCTCAATGAGTGAGAGAAGGGCTCAAAGGAGGGAGAGAACCTGGAATGCAAAAAAAATTCAATGAATGTTAAAATAAATACAGTATAATTATGAAAAAGAAAAGGTGGACTTGGTTTCTTTTTTTAAAAGCTATATTGGGAAAAGGATGATCAAAAAAAGGACAAGGACCAATGCTTGGTGTAGATGAGACAATGTCTGACAACAGATAGAAGAAAAAGTTGCTTAATTCTTATGTTGCTTCTGTAAGCTAGAGGTCTTCACAAGATGTAGACCTTGTAGGTATGTGGTACTAGGAATCTTCTAACACCAGACAAGGGAAAGTGTTAGTCATGTCGATGTAAATACATGTCCGAATGTTTCACTGCTCAGTTTACTGGCTCATTGCCTTGCTAAGTCTCTTTCAGAATTCAGGAAGGCAGGCTAGGATAATATCTGAATGTCGATGAAATTTTCCGTGTATCTGTATCTGCATCTCTCTGGGTGTCTCTTTTGGCTCAGGCCCCGACTCCACTTCTCCTGGTTTCATTTTGGGTTACCTTCCTTACTCTAAATTTCAAGCCATGTACCATAAGCAAATGAAAATCATGGCCATATATTTTTTATAGTGGCTCCAAAGAACATAGAAAACTAAATAAGTATTCAAAGGAATATGGCTGTGTAATTTAGGCTGCAATGGCTACAGCTAAAGGGACAACAAATTACACACACACACACACACACACACACACACATTATATATATATATATATATATATATATATATATATATATATATATATATATATATATATATATATGTGTGTGTATTATACAAATGCACATATACATACACACATGCACACCTCCTCCCATTGGTCAGAAAGGAAACAGGAAGTGAGATGGTTGCACACGTAGAGGCTTCCTTAGGCTGTAGACTCGATTCTGGGCATTTCACTGACCATGCATACAATGTTTCCACCTGCTCTGTTTTTCATTCCTCTAGTTAGTTCCAGTCAATCTGCATCTTACTTGCATCTGGATCTATTCCCAGTTTTCTCCCTATTGCCAGCTCTTTGTGGCTGTCAAGTGAGCAATGGCCTCAGGCTCTGTCTCTACTCATCTTGCTTGGTCTGTCAGCATGCAATCCCAAAGCAGTGCTCTATCCTCCTCCTCCCTTTGGACAAGTGGCTTTTCCCTGGAAGTGTCTTTCAGGGTGGTACAGTGAATAGAACACTGGACCTGGAGTTAGGAACAGTCATCAGATATTTACTAGCTGTGTGCCCCTGGGCAAGTCATATCACCTTGTTTGCCTCAGTTTCCTCATCTGTAAAATGAACTGGAGAAGGAAATGGCAAACCACTCCAGTATCTTTGCCAAAGAAATGCCAAATGGGATCACAAAGGGTTGGACGTGACTGAAACAACTGAACAATAACAACTCTTTCAAGACCCCAGAAAATCAGAAAGATCCAAAGCTTTCTGCTACAATGTACTGCCTTTGGTTCTTATGTATTTCAAGGACACCATCTTCGAAGTCAGAATTATATTTGTGTTTTCTTTGCCAAGGAGAATGATCTTAGCATTGGAAAGGACAGAATTAAGATGTCTACTGGGGATATGATACCAAGGTAAGCAAGGAAATGATAAGAGTCTTACTTACTTGCTTTTGATGAATTCAAGTCACCTAACCCAGATGAACTCCATTCTTGGTACTAAAAGAATTGGTAGGGGTGGAACCAAGATGGCAGAGTTGAAACAGCACGTCCAAGGCTCTCTCCCCCCAGATTACCTCCAAACTATGTAAAAGGGGACTCTGAACAACTTCTGGAGCCCCAACACCCAAAGAACGACACAGAGAAGCTAACCTCCCACTGAGGACAGCTCAGCAGCCCTGCAGGAAGGGCCAGCACAGCACTCTGGGAGCTGGCAGCACAGCGCACAGTGCGCTGTGAGCTAAGCCCAGGTCCGCATGAGCCGCGGTTTTAGCCCCAGGGCTGCCAGGCCAGCAGCCGGCTGGAGGGGCCCCAGAACACCAGCAGCTGTGGAGATTCCAGAATGGTCAACATAGAAATGCCTAGGACAAAGTGAGAGGTTAGTGCCCTATGGACTTTGGGACCAGTATTTGGGGAACTCATTGGCTTCCTCCCCTGGGGGCTAGAAGCTGCTGAGGAGACATGCCATTTTGCAGTTTTCAGTGGCAGCTCCAGCTCCTGGCCTGCGAACTGTAGGGAGATCCAGCGATCAGTCTCGGGGGGTAATTACTCTTGCTTTAACCTCCCTGGATCTGGATTGTGGTCTGGGGGGGAAGGTCGTGGGGAGGGTTTCCAGCTTGCCAGAAATGGAAGTTGTCCCCCAATACATTTGGGATGAAGCTCCCCTGTCTGGTGGCAGAGTTCTACTGTGGCAACAAGCCCAAAAGTCAAGTAATTAAGTGGCAACATGCCAAGGCAAAGGAAACAAAATAAACAGAAAAATGAAACATTAGACTTCTATTTTGGGGGCAAAGAGGATCAAAGCATGGAACAGTCAGAGGACTGTGAGGTCAGAAATCCTGCTCCAAAGGAAAATATGAGTGGGTTACAGGCCATAGAGGACCTTAAGAAGTATTTTAAAAATCAAATAAGAGAAGTGGAGGAAAAATTGGGAAGAGAAATGAGAAGGATGCAGGAAAAGTATGAAATGAGGGTCAACAGCCTGACTGAGGAAAACAACACCTTAAAAAATAGACTAGCTCAAATGGCAAAGGAGGCCCAAAAGGGCAGTGAGGAGAAGAATGCCTTAAAAAGTCGAATTTGCCAGATGGAAAAAGAATCTCAAAAGTTCACTGAGGAGATTCATTCCTTCAGAGTTAGACTGGAGCAAATGGAAGCTAGTGACTTTATGAGAAATCAAGATGCTGTTAAGCAGATCCAAACAAATGAAAGGATAGAAGGTAGTGTGAAATATCTCATGGGGAAAACCACTGACCTGGAAAATCGATCCAGGAGAGACAATTTAAAAACTATTGGACTACCTGAAAGCCATGATCAAAGAAAGAACCTAGAAATCACCATTCAAGAAATTCTCAAGGAAAATTGCCCTGATGTTTTAGACCCAGAGGGCAAAACAGAGGTTGAAAGAATCCATCCTGAAAAAGATCCCAAAAAGAAAACTCCCAGGAATATTATAGCCAGGTTCCAGAACTCCCAGATCAAGGAGAAAATACTACAAGCAGCCAGGAATATTGTGGAAACACAATCAGAATAGCACAGGACCTGGCAGCTTCTACACTGAGGGATCGAAGGTCATGGAATACGATATTACAGAGGGCAAAAGAGCCGGGAATGAACCCAAGGGTCACCTACCCAGCAAAACTGAGTATTTTGTTTCAGGGGGAAATATGGTCATTCAGTGGAATAGAGGACTTTCAAGCATACTTGAGGAAAAAACCAGAGTTGAATAGAAAATTTGACATCCAGACATAAGAAGCAAGAGATACCTGAGAAGGTAATCAGGGAAAAGAAACCAAAAGGAACTTATCAAAGTTAACCTATTTACATTCTTACATGGAAAAACAATAACTGTGACTGATGAAACTTTTCTCAGTATGAAAATAATGGAAGAAGGGTATATGGTCACATGAATACATATGTGAATGTGTGTATATATGTTTGAATTTGTTGGGAAGGGATGATACCTAAGGGATGAAATTATGAGGTGAGAGAGGAAAGTGGCAAGAGGAGATGGGGAAAGACAGGGTAAGGTAAACTATCTCATGTAGAAGAAGCAAGGGGAAGTGGCTGCAGAGGAGGGGAAGAATAGGAAGGCAAAAAGGCAAAACCACATTCTCATTGAATTTGGCTCAGGGAGAGAATGACATACTACTAAATGGGATATCTCAACCTGCAGCAGAATAGGGAAAAGGGATGAGAGGAGGGATGATGGATGGGAGGCATTCTTGGGGGAGGGGAGGTTGGAAGTACCCACTATAGAAGAGGGACAGGATCAAGTAGGGAATGGACCAGGTGGGGGGTGGGATGAGTGGGAGGGAATTATAAGCAGCCTTGTACAATATATCTACTATGATAATGTTTTGCATAGATATACATGCACAACATATACTGAATTACTTATCTCCCCAGAGGGAATGGGTGACAAGGGAGGAAGGGAATGGATCTGAAATTTGAGGTCATAACTTTAAATGTTTCAAATATATATAAATACTATTATCAATACTCTTTTGCATGTAATTGGGAGATAAGATGTACAGGCATCGGGGCACAGAGATTCACCTTGCTCTAATGGAAAAGTCGAAGGGGTTTGGGGAGAAGATATGGCAGAGAGCAGGATGGAGGAAGCGATATCTTGCGGGACTGCTATTCTGGGAGGGTGGGTAGGGGAAAAACGGGGGGAAAATGATCGTAACTCAAAATCTGGCAGAAATGAATGATGTAAAACAGGAGTTAATAAAGCTCTTGTTTAAATAGAAGAAAAAAGAATTGGTAAATATGATTATAGAGTGACTATTGTAAGATCATGAAAAATGGAAGAGGGATTGCAGGACTGAAGAAGGACAGTTTTGTTACCAAAGGGAAGAAAAAGGGTCTATAAACTATAATGAACTAGACTTTGCTTCCTGGGTAAAGTTGAGATTGTATCATTAAAGTAATAGTAAATACCTAGAAAAGGAAAGATGACAAAGAGCTAGTAGGGCTTTATATGGAAGAGGGCTTATGCCTGACTAAGCTTGTTTCTTTTCTTGACAGGGAACCAGTAGATCAAGGGAATGCTGTAGACATAGCTTGTCTAGATTTTATCAAAGAGTCTGAGAAATTATCACGGGCTAATATTGTGGGAAAAGATGGATATATGACCCTGGGCACTCTCCAAGCCTCAGTTTCTCTCTTGTGAAGTGAGGAGGTTGAGCCAAATAGCCTCTAAGGTCACCTCCAGTTCAAAATTGAGATCCTACATGGACTTAGAGGATAATAAAGTTTGGTGTATGGTTGAGCTAAAAAATGGTTCTTAATGATTCAGCATCATGTTGGCAGGGATTTCTACTCATTCCCAAATTGTTTAACATTTTTATCAATGACTCAGATAAAGGCATTGAGGGAGGGCATACTTAGAAAATTTGCAGATGATACAAAGTTGAGAGGGATAGAAATACAAGATAGGAGAATTATTGTTGACTAGAAGTTGTATGTGTGTGTGTGCCTATGTTCATTTTTCCTGAAAAAGATACCTTTTTAATGGACTGAAAGCTCAATTATAAGTCCATAGTATTATAGGACAGTCAAAAACAAAACAAAACAAAACAACTAATTCAGTCTTGGGCTGGCAGGTCAGAGCTGCCAGTAATAATGAGAGGATTGACTCTTTCACTTCTGCCATATTCAGACAAAATCTAGGATATTGTATTCAATTCTGGGAGCCACTTTTGAGAAGGACACTGACAAACTGTAGGCAGCTATGTGGTGCAGGAGACAGAATACAGGAGTCAGAAAATCTTGAGTTCTAATCTGGCTTTGGTACTTTAGTTTTGTGACCATGGGCAAGTCACTTAAACTCTGTGCCTCATCTCTAAAATAGGTATAATAAAAGCACCTACCTCAGAGGGTTGTCATGAGGGTTAAAAAATTAGCATACCTGACAGAACCCACAAAATGACACAGAGAAGCTAGCCTCCCACTGAGGACAGCCTGGCAGGCCGGCAGCAAGAGGCCAGCACAGTGCTCTGGGAACCGACCCCAGCCACACTTGAGCCTGAGGTGTTAGCCTCATGGTGGGCCTGACCAACCACCAGCTGGAGGGACTGCAGATCACCAGCAGCTGTGGCAGTTTCCAGAATTATCCACCCATAGATGCTAAGGACAAAGTGAGAGATCAGTGCAGTGTGGACTTTGGGATCCAGTAGTTTGGGAGTGCAGTTGGCCTTTATCCCCTGGAGGGAGAAGCCACTGAGGCACCACAGCCCTACAGCTGCAGCCACACATGGCTGCTTCAGCTCCTGGCCTGCAGATTGTAGGGGCACCAAGAGACCAGTCTGAGGGGGTAATCACTCTTGCTTTAACCTGCTTGGATCTGGATTGTGGTCTAGGGTGGAGGTCCTGGGGTGCGTGACCAGCTTGCCAGAGCATGTGGAGGCTTCAGAGAGGGCACCCAACTAATACCTTCAGCAGCTGAGAAAACCCCAGCATTTGGGATGAAGCTCCCCTGTCTGATAGCAGAGTCCTACTGTGGCAAAAAGCCCCAAAGTCAAATAATTGAGTGGCAACATGAGTAACCCAGGGAAGCAAAGCAAACAGAGGAATCCAACATTGGACTCCTATTTTGGGGACAAAAAGGATCAAAGCATGGAATAGGAGGAAGACAATGAAATCAGAACTCCTGCACCAAAAGCTTCCAGGAAAAATATGAGCTGGTTATAGGCCATAGAGGACCTTAAGAAGGATTTTGAAAAGCAAATAAGAGAAGTAGAGGAAAAATTGGGAAGAGAAATGAGAATGATGCAAGAGAATCATGAAATAAGAGTCAACAACCTGAATGAAGAAAATAACACCTTAAAAAATAGACTAACTCGGATGGCAAAAGAGGCTCAATAAGGCAATGAGGAGAAGAATGCCTTACAAAGCCAAATTTGCCAGATGGAAAAAGAATCTCAAAAGCTCACTGAAGAGAATCATTCCTTCAGAATTAAACTGGAGCAAATGGAAGCTAATGACTTTGAGAAACCAAGACACTATTAAACAGATCCAAACAAATGAAAAAATAGAAGGCAATGTAAAATATCTCATTGGGAAAACCACTGACCTGGAAAATAGATCCAGGAGACAGAATTTAAAAATTATTGGACTACCTGAAAGCCATGATCAAAAAGAGAACCTAGAAATCATCCTTCAAGAAATTCTCAAGGAAAACTGCCCTGATGTTTTAGACCCAGAGGGCAAAATAGAGGTTGAAAGAATCCACTGATCACCTCCTGAAACATCCCAAAAAGAAACCTCCTAGGAATATTATAGCCAGGTTCCGGAATTCTCAGATCAAGGAGAAAATATTACAAGCAGCCAGGAAGAAACAATTTCAATATTGTGGAAACATAATCAGAATAGCACAGGACCTGGCAGCTTCTACAGTGAGGGATGGAAGGGCATGGAATATGATATTCCAGAGGTCAAAAGAGCTGGGATTAAAACCAAGAATCACCTAATCAGCAAAACTGAGTATCATGTTTCAGGGGAAAATATGGTCATTCAGTGGAATAGAGGACTTTCAAGTATTCTTGATGAAAAAAACAAGAATTGAATAGAAAATTTGACATTGAGATACAAGAAACAAGAGAAGCTTGAGAAGGCAAACAGGGAAAAGAAATCATAAGGAACTTATCAAAGTTGAACTATTTACATTCTTACATGGAAAATGATAATTGTAACTGTTGAAACTTTTCTCAGTATGAAAATAGTTGAAAGGCATAGAAATGTATATACATATATATATATGTATGTATGTGTGTATATATGTTTATGTATATATATGCGTATGTATATATAGGAGGGTATATGGGTGTATGAATACATATGTGTGTGTGTATATATGTTTACAGGTACACATAGATAGAGGGCACAGGACCAATTTAAAGGGACTGGATGATACTTAAAAGGTGAAATTATGAGATGAAAGAGGAGTATAATGAGAGGAGATATGGACAGACAGAATGAGGTAAATTATCTCATATAGAAGAGGAAAGGCAAAATGGTTACAATGGAGGGGACAAACAGGAAGGCAAAAGAGAATGGGTCAACCTTATTCTCATTGAATTTGGCTTAGGAAGGGAATGACATACGTACTAAATAGGGTATCTCACCCTACAGGAGAGTAGGGGGGGAAGGGAATGAAAGCGGGGATGATGGAAGGTGGGGCAGGCTGGAAGGGAGGGAAGTTGGAAGCACTCTTGAAAGGGACAGGATCAAAGTGGAGAATAGAACAAGTGGGAAGTGGGATAGGAGGGAGGGAAATATAGTCAGTATTTTACATTATATCCACTATGGAAATGTTTTGCATAGCTACACATGTACAACCTATACTGAATTGTTTCTCTTCCCAGTAAAGGTGGGTGACAAGGGATGAAGGGAATGAATCTGGAATTCAAAGTTTTAAAATCAAATGTTTAAATATATATATACTATTATTACTGGCACAGGGGCATATAGATCCACCTTTCCCTACTGGAAAGTCGAAGGGGGTATGGGAAAAGGTATGGGAGAGAGCAGATTGGAGGAGAGGATATCCAGTGGGAATGCTGTTTTGGGGTGGTGGGTAGGGGAAAAATGTGGAGAAAATTTGTAATTCAAAATCTGGCAGAAATGAATGATGTAAACCAGCAGTTAATAAAGCATTTGATTTAGAAAAAATTAGCATATGTAAAGTGTTTTTCATGACATTGAGAGGCCCATTTCTGCAGATGCAGGTCCATTTCTTCAGATGCAGGACCCCTGACCTCCCTGCCTGCCAGATCCTACCTCCCCATTGCAGAGATCTACCACAGCAGGCTCCCGATGACCTGGGGGTTCCAAACTCTGATCCACACTCCCTCCCCAGGTCTCCCTGAATGCTGAAGAGAAGTAGCCTCAGGAGCCTGCTGCCCTGCTGCCGCCATGAATGAAATGGATCAGCTAAAACAGGAGGCAAAACATATTTAGAAACAGATTCCAGAAGGCAAGCAGGGATTCAACCTTTACTGAGATGACAAGTGGCCTAGAGCCTATTGGAAGAATTCAGATGAGAACACAATGGACCTCTGGAGTCACCTGACAAAAATCTATGCCATGTACTGGGGGACAGACTTGAGGCTGCTAAGACATCTGCTCATAACCCAACAGGGCAAAGTCAGGGTCAGCAGAGAGATTCCAGGTCACACTGGGCATCCATCTTTTTTTTTCCTCTCTCTCTCTTTTTAAATTTTTTTAGTTTACATCATTCATTTCCACAAGATCTTGAATTACAAATTTTCTCTCCAATTCTCCCAACCCACCACCCCAAAACACCATTCCCATTGAATATGCCCTCCCCCAATCTGCTCTCTCCCATGTCTTCCCCCATCCTCACTTCAACTTTCCAGTAGGGAAAGGTGGATCTATATGCCCCAGTGCTTGTATATCTCATTTCCCAGTTACATGCAAAATAATAATATATTTAAACATTTGATTTTAAAACTTTGGATTGCAGATTCTTTCCCTTCCTCCCTCATCACCCACCCTCACTGGGAAGATAAGCAATTCAATATAGGTTGTACATGTGTAGCTATGCAAAACATAGTGGATTCCATAGTGGATATATTGTCAAAGACTGATTATATTTCCCTCTATCCTATCCCAACCCCTCCCTTGTTCTATTCTCTACTTTGATCCTGTCCCTTTTCAAGAGTGGGTGCTTCCAACTTCCCACCCCCCCAGCCTGCCCTCCCTTCCATTATCCTCCCTCTCTTCCCCTTCCCCTTTTCTCTCCTGTAGGGTAAGATATGCTATTTAGTGTGTATGTCCTTCCCTCCCTAAGCCAAATTCAGTGAGAATAAGGTTGACTCATCGTTCCCTTTTACCTTCCTGTTCTTCCCTTCCATTTCCCTTGCCTCTTCTATATGAGATAATTTACCCCATTCTGTCTCGCCCCATCTACTCTCATTACATTCCTCTCTTTTTATTTATTTATTTTTGCTTTTTGGAGGGCAATTGGGGTTAAGTGATTTGCCCAAAGTCACACAGCTAGTAAGTGTGTCAAGTATCTGAGGCCAGATTTGAACTCAGGTCCTTCTGACTCTAGAGCTGGTGCTCTATTCACTGCGCCACCTATCCGTCCCTTCATTATATTCCTCTCTCACCTCTTAATTTCTTTTAAGTATCATCCCTTCCTATTCAATTGGTACTGTGCCCTCTGTCTATGTATGCCTGTAAACATATATAAACACACTCACATATGTATTCATAAGCCCATATATAGACATATATGTATGTATACATATACAAACGTACATACATACATATATATATACATACATACACATATCTATATACATTTCTATTCCTTTCAACTATTCTCATGCTGAGAAAAGTTTCAACGGTTACAATTATCATTTTCCATGTAGGAATGTAAATAGTTCAACTTTGATAAGTTCCTTATGATTTCTTTTCCCTGTTTGCCTTCTCAAGCTTCTCTTGTTTCTTGTATCTCAATGTCAAATTTTCTATTCAATTCTTGTTTTTTTCATCAAGAATACTTGAAAGTCCTCTATTCCACTGAATGACCATATTTTCCCCTGAAACATGATACTCAGTTTTGCTGATTAGGTGATTCTTGGTTTTAATCCCAGCTCTTTTGACCTCTGGAATATCATATTCCATGCCCTTCCATCCCTCACTGTAGAAGCTGCCAGGTCCTGTGCTATTCTGATTATGTTTCCACAATATTGAAATTGTTTCTTCCTGGCTGCTTGTAATATTTTCTCCTTGATCTGAGAACTCTGGAACCTGACTATAATAGTCCTAGGAGTTTTCTTTTTTGGGATGTTTTTCAGGAGGTGATCAGTGGATTCTTTCAACCTCTATTTTGCCCTCTGGGTCTAAAACATCAGGGCAGTTTTCCTTGAGAATTTCTTGAAGGATGATTTCTAGGTTCTCTTTTTGATCATGGCTTTCAGGTAGTCCAATAATTTTTAAATTCTGTCTCCTGGATCTATTTTCCAGGTCAGTGGTTTTCCCAATGAGATATTTTACATTGCCTTCTATTTTTTCATTTGTTTGGATCTGTTTAATAGTGTCTTGGTTTCTCAAAGTCATTAGCTTCCATTTGCTCCAGTTTAATTCTGAAGGAATGATTCTCTTCAGTGAGCTTTTGAGATTCTTTTTCCATCTGGCAAATTTGGCTTTGTAAGGCATTCTTCTCCTCATTGCCTTATTGAGCCTCTTTTGCCATCTGAGTTAGTCTATTTTTTAAGGTGTTATTTTCTTCATTCAGGTTGTTGACTCTTATTTCATGATTCTCTTGCATCATTCTCATTTCTCTTCCCAATTTTTCCTCTACTTCTCTTATTTGCTTTTCAAAATCCTTCTTAAGGTCCTCTATGGCCTATAACCAGCTCATATTTTTCCTGGAAGCTTTTGGTGCAGGAGTTCTGATTTCATTGTCTTCCTCCTATTCCATGCTTTGATCCTTTTTGTCCCCAAAATAGGAGTCCAATGTTGGATTCCTCTGTTTGCTTTGCTTCCCTGGGTTACTCATGTTGCCACTCAATTATTTGACTTTGGGGCTTTTTGCCACAGTAGGACTCTGCTATCAGACAGGGGAGCTTCATCCCAAATGCTGGGGTTTTCTCAGCTGCTGAAGGTATTAGTTGGGTGCCCTCTCTGAAGCCTCCACATGCTCTGGCAAGCTGGTCACGCACCCCAGGACCTCCACCCTAGACCACAATCCAGATCCAAGCAGGTTAAAGCAAGAGTGATTACCCCCTCAGACTGGTCTCTTGGTGCCCCTACAATCTGCAGGCCAGGAGCTGAAGCAGCCATGTGTGGCTGCAGCTGTAGGGCTGTGGTGCCTCAGTGGCTTCTCCCTCCAGGGGATAAAGGCCAACTGCACTCCCAAACTACTGGATCCCAAAGTCCACACTGCACTGATCTCTCACTTTGTCCTTAGCATCTATGGGTGGATAATTCTGGAAACTGCCACAGCTGCTGGTGATCTGCAGTCCCTCCAGCTGGTGGTTGGTCAGGCCCACCATGAGGCTAACACCTCAGGCTCGAGTGTGGCTGGGGTCGGTTCCCAGAGCACTGTGCTGGCCTCTTGCTGCCGGCCTGCCAGGCTGTCCTCAGTGGGAGGTTAGCTTCTCTGTGTCCTTTTGTGGATTATATAGCTCCAAAGTTTGTCTAGTCATTTTTTACATGAATTGGAGAAGGTGGGAGCCGAGGCTGCAAGGACGTCCTCTTTCTACTCTGCCATCTTGACTCTGCCCTGGGCATCCATCTTGATGCTAATTCCTAGATGACCACCAGATCATCATCAGTTGTAGAGATACAGCCTGTGCCTGATGTGATATAGAAACAAGACAGCAGACAGTGGGCTTTGCTGGGCACAGTAGGGATTTACTGTTCCTGTCCTTAGCTCTGGATATCCAGAGTTTTGTCTCTGGTGGCTCTGATGTTTCCTCCAAATTATGAGGATATTTGGGACTCCATATGCCAGCAAAATATTCCAGGCCATGAGTCTAACATCAATGCTGTGGCTTTCTTTCCAAATGGCTATGCCTTCACCAGGCACTCTGTTGATACTAAATGCCACCTCTCGGACCTTTGGCCAGACCAAGAACTGTTGATGTATTCTTAATACAGTTTCATCTATAGTATCATCTTTTGCCTTCTCCCAAAGAGGCCAGTTGCTGCCAGCTGGCTATGATGACTTCAAGTGCAATTTTGGGGATGCCATGAAAGGTGACTGAGCTACTGTCCTTGATGGTTACAACAATGGTATTTACTATCTTGGAGTGACAATGGGATGGCTGAAACTATCAGTTCCTGGGACTCCTTCAGGATCTAGAATACCTTCCATACCTTTAATTTTTCAGGCCAGGAAGGAATAGGAGACTGTGCCCTACAACTACAGGCTAGAAGCTGGCCAGAAGCAAATGGTGATACACATATGGGCTTGGGACCGGGCCTCCTCTTCCTTGGGGTTCAGTTCTTCCCCTAAAGATGAGGGTAGGATTGGGGGAAATCTCCCTACTCTCTTCCCTGGTCAGGAGCTTCTCCCTGTTATAGGGCCAGGGTCAGGGTCAAGAGTGGGAAACTCCAGGAGGTGGCTTTTAAAAACTGAATTTCACTTTTTTTCCATGAAGGAAACAAATCCAATTCTGTTTTTAAAAAGGAGGGGAGGCTTTGCAAACTGTAAAGTGCTATATAAATGCTAGCTATAGAATGTTCAGAGAAGGGAAACTAGGGTGGTGAGTAACCTTGAGTCTAAGTCATATTAGAATTAGTTGAAAGAACTGGGGAATGTTTAACCTAAAGGAGGCCTCAGAGGCAATATAATAGCTCTCTTCAGGCATTTGAAGGCTTGTCATGTGGAAGAGAGATTAAACTTATTCTTTAGAGTATAGAGGATAGAATCATGAATGATGAGTAGAAGTTGTAAAGGGGAAAATTTAGGCTTGATGGCAGGAAAAACTTCCTAATGATTAGAGCTGTCCAAAAATATAGTGGATTGCTTTAGAAGATAGAATATTTTCATTGGCTGTCTTCAGAAGAAGCTAGATGCCCACTTGTCACATATTTTATAATAAAGATTCTTTTTTGGGTATGGGTTGGACAAGTTTGTCACTAAAGCCCCTTCTAATTCTGAAATTCTATAATTCTGTGTTTCTTTCCCCTAAAGACAACCACATGTTCATACCTCTTGGTTTTTGTTCATGTTGTGCTTTTTAAACCAGGAATGACCACCCTCTTCTTTTTCTATCAAATCCCCATCTATCCTTTAAAACCCAATGCTGCCTCTAAAATGAAGCCTTCCACGATCCTCCTATGGTAATGACTTTCCATCTCATACTTCAAATAGCTCTTTTCTGATGCACTTTGATGTTGTTGTGTATTATTATCTGTTTATGTGCTTCATACCATTAATGCTAGCTCCCTAGGAGCAGGATTAATTTCTTATCTAAACTTTATATCTCATGGTGCGTGCCCTGTACATAGAAGGCTTCTAATAAATAAATTAAATTGGCATACTAAATTCAACTTTTAGTAGTAGCTTTTACTTTTTAATTTTAGATTTTTCTTGCTATTCCTTTTTTTTAACATCACTTTATTTCAGAATATACCCTTACATCCTGTTGTACCTACCAACCCATCTCTAATAATAAAGAATAAACATGAAAAAGAAAGGCAGTCCAGCAGAACTAACCAACACATCATCCAGTTCTGATAGTATATGAAATGCTTCACATACATAGTCTCCTATCTCTACAAAGAAGGGAAGTACATTTTCTCATCTCTTCTTCAGGGCCAAGCTTGGTCATTATAATTACAGGGGGTTTATATGAAGTGGCAGTTAGGTTCCCATAGTGCTAGCTCCTACACAAGGCCTCTCACAAGGCACCTCAGGGGGCCCCAAGAACCTAGTGTAAAGGTATGACCTTGTGAAACCTTGCCCTTCACCTGCCTTGTAACCAAGATGTAACTAAAACAAAGTACTGCACCGTTAGCTTGAAAGCCTCCCCCACATTAGTTTACATGCTGACCATTGTTTGTTTCAGGAAGTACTTTTTACTGTATAAAAGCTTGCTGGACAGACTGCTCAGGGCTGCCTTCCCTTTTGGGATACAGCCTCCAGCTAATAAAAGCACTCCCCAAAATACTAATTGGCTATGCCATCCTGTATCTGCATCAACTGTCCATTACATATACAATTTATATAATTACCTTGGGTTTTTTCTTTCCATTTAAATTGTTGCAGTCATTTTATATGCATTTTTGTGGTTCTACTTACTTTACTCTGTAGCAGGTCATTTATGTCTTCCCATACTTCTCAGAAGTCTATATATTTATTGTTTCTTAAGATACATTAATACTTCACTCCTTGACCATGTCCTCCTCAGCCATCGGGATAATCAATCCAGAAACCAATTACTGGAGGAATTTAACCTTTTATGCCTGATTCCCTTGACCTGTGGTCCTACTATAATGATTGATGTTGCCCTAGTTACTCAATTCATTTAGGCCTGTGCTCCAGACACACTTCATTCCACTTTCAGGCCATTTCCACTCCATCCAGCATGCTATTGGGTATAGATCTTCTGTTCCCCTCTGCCTTTCACTTCTGAAATCCTTATCAATTCAACTCTGTCCTTTATAGCTATCCTCACCATCTATAAATTTCCAGACCAAAATATGCTTCCCTGAATATTATTCTCCTGGATGTGTTGTTTTTCCCTATTAGAATGTAAGCTCTTCAAGGAAAGGGACTTTGTTTTGTAGCTCCAGGACTTAGGACAGTGTTTGGCATATTGTAATAATTTAATAAATTGGTTTTTTTCACTCATTTATCACTCTAATGTACCACAATTTTTCAATTGGCATCTCTTGTTGCAGGTTCTTTGCTACTATTAAAAAAAACTGCATCATCTTTTTATGCAGGTCTAGAAATGATGTTTTTCTTTGAATTGATTTATTCTAAATTAAGAAATCATTTAGGATCTGAAAAGACAGGAAAGCATGTTTCTTTTCTGGTCTATTATGTAAAGAGGAGCATCTTCTGATACCTTGCCAAGACCCTGGTGTTCCAATACAGCTATGTTTGCCTCTTCTTCCTAGGTAACTTTGCACCTGGTTGGGGGTGGGAAGAGATGTGTGTGAACTTAATCACTCAACTGAGCTGAGAATGGAGGTAGTGACAAAAGACAAAAGAGACAGGAAAGAGGGGATGGAAGATAAATATGAGTGATGACCTTCCCAGACCCCTAAACATACACTGTAATCTCTCCTGTATCTGCTGCACATCAGCTAGGTGGAACTTCAAATCTGATTGGCTGAGCCAGGTTGATCTGCAGCCCCTCAGACCCCCCCCCCATCTCTGCAAGAACAAAGTGGTTATTAAGTCCAACCTGTATTTCAGTGCTGAGAGGCCCTGGAGACACAACTTTAAGATGCTGTTTTGGTGGCCAGTATCTATAACAAGGCCTACCTCCTCAACTTAATGATTTCCACTAGATCAAAAGCCATTCTGAGATAGTAGCTCGACTGGAGTATCCTGGATCTGGGGAGGTGTGATAGGAGAACCTTGGGTAGTGATCTGATGCTTCTTGGTCTTAACATTCCTTCTCTATAAACTAATTAAACTGTTTTTATTATGAGATTGAAATGAATTTTTTTTTGGCAAAACAATTGGGGTTAAGTGACTTGACGGTCACACAGCTAGTAAGTGTGTCAAGTGTGTGAGACTGGATTTGAACTCAGGTCCTCCTGAGTCCAGGTCCAATGCTCTATTCACTGCAAAATGATTTTTGATGACTGATTTCCAATTGGTGCCCAAAGTGTTTATTGAATTTTCTGTACCCTAGTAGGCTCTCAGAATAATAAGAAAGTGGTTTGGGGGCAGGAGTGGCACATCTCCATTAAATTTAGTAAATTAAGAGGTTGAAGGGACCTTAGAGAATGGCACAATGGATAAAGTAAGGAAGCCCAAGTTCAGTCCAGTCTCAGACATTAGTTCTGTTACCCAACTCAAGTTATTTCACTTCTACTTCAGCTTCATCATCTGTAAAATGGAGATAATCATAGCACCTACCTCCTGGGTTGTTGTAAGGATCAAAGGAGATCATATTTATAAAGTGCTTTGCAAACCTTCAAGTGCTATATAAATGGTTAGCTATTACTAGGAACCATTTCAAATGACTCATTTTGCAGATGAGAAAACTGAGGCCCAGAAAATAGTTTGCCCAAGGTCACATAGGTAGTAAGAAGCAAAAGCAAGAATTTAGCCATGGCCTTCTACTGCAAATCCAGCATTCTTCCCACTATATCATGTTGCCTTTACACTTTCAGCCTACAGGACAGACAGTTCCAAAGTAGAACCCAAGACCTGCCCAATAGATTAACTAGCATTTCAGTCCCTCCCCCATCAATTGGGTGATGACTAAAGGGGAATGGAAAGGAGGAGGGAGAGGATGAAATAGGCATGAGGACATCCAAAAGATAATAAAGGTAGGAAAGTAGTTCTAGGGGAAAGCATGGAAAGAAGATGGAAGGGAGGAGAGGTAGGTGATGGTGATCAAGGAAAGATGAGGGTAAATAAAGCCTTCTAGAAAATGCCCTATATGAAAGAAGTTCATTAGGACTTGGAAGAAGGAGGGGGAAGATGACTCTACACAAGAAAACAAGTTGTGAAAAGGAGGGAGGAAGGAATCCCACCCAGATCAGCTACAGATAACAAACTTCCAAGTTCAGATCACCACTAGCTGGTAACCCCATTACTCATTCTCCTTTGAGTCATACCAGGGCCTAGGATAGGGAAGGCTCACTACTGCTCCCCAGCCCATGCTCCTATTAGCTAAAAGGAAGGTGAAGACTAGATTGACTACATAATCTAGTATTTTAATTTTTTTTTAATTTTTTTTAATTTTTTTTTATTTTAATTTTTTCATTCTGACCTGGGTAATCTATTTTTTCAAAAACCTCATTAGGAAAGCAAAATACCTTCTACTAATTAAACTTATACTAGTTTTAGCTACACAAATTCATTGGGAAAAGAGCAGAAGCCCTGATTTTAAGGCCATTGTACAATCTACTCCATCTGTTGCCTTCCTCAAACATTCATTGCTCATGCTGGGACCATACTTTTGCAGATCTGCAACCTGGGAGGTTGCTAGTGCCCAGGTTTTGCCATAGATTATTGCCAGGTTATTGAATTGCTTAGCTTGTGTGCACATCCATTTGTTTTAGGAGGCTATCATCAGCCTGTTATAATGGAACTCCCCATTAACTGCTTTATTCTATGCTGAAAATCATAAACTCTGAGTTGGAAGAGATATTCGAAGGCATTCTGGTTGGTCCAACCTGTACTTGTACAGGAATTCCCTTTATAGCATCCCTGTTAAATGGTGTTCCAGGATTTCTTAAGATCTTGCTTCATTATACAAACTGATGCTGAGTGAGAAGAGTAGAGCCAGGAGAAATTTGTACACGATTACAGACGACCAGCTCTGATAGACTGGATTCTTCTCAGCAATGCTGGGTTATAAGTCAACCCCAAAAGACTCATGATGAAGAGAGATGTCTACATCCAGAGAAAGAACTGAATTTGAATCCAGATTGAAGCAAACTACCTGCTCTTTTTCTTGTTTGGTTTTGTTTCCTCTTTCCCATTGTTCATTCTATCTGATACAATCCTTCTTTATAACCTGACTAATGTCTAATGTGAAAGTATTTATAGATCCTATACTTGATTATATGCCACCATTGGGGGGGGGGGCAAGAAAATTTGAAACTCTAAGGAATTGTGGAAATGAATCTTGTAAACTAAAAGTAAACAAATTAATAAAGAACAAAAATTTTTAAAAAAGAAAACATGGGGGAAAACAAGACCTTGCTTCATATATGATGTACTTACCTCCTGACAAAACCCTGCTCTAAATGCAAAATTAGGAAAATAGAAATAAATCTAAATAAAACATCTCAATCTGTTTTTTTCAACAAAATGTTATATTCCCTTGTAGGTCCATATTCATATTACCTTTAGGTATCAAGATCTTAGTTTAGAGGTGTTAGATGAGGAAATTGCTTTAAAGCTATAACTTGAGTTTTAGATGAAAAAGCCCTGCAGGGTTTGTGTAGCTTAAGCAGGCTATAAATTGATTTTATATAGGTTTCATATACACAGCCTTACTTGTTCAGCTTTCAGGTTGTTACTAACAGGATACTGTTTGTATAGGGTTGGTCTCTGCCTGGGCTGGAAACACTCCTTTCTTACTCTCAATGTGCCTTGCATATTAGTCATCCAGACTGTAACTTGAATCAGGACATAAAGGCACTGGGAGGAGGTTGGGGCAAGGGTCTCCATTTTGAAGCCCCCTTTTGTAAATTGAGCACCAATTATTTAATGTTTTGTAAACTTCAATTTTTTTCTTCTTATGGTAGTCCTACATAGATCATCTGTGGAGCATTTTTGGTTAATGATGGTCAAGACTAACAATGAACAAGTTATGGAAGGGCTGTGTTATATATCAGTGGAGTACTCAACCTTGAGGAAAGCATGGGTCTTTACATGTTCCAAAAATATATTTTATCAAGGCACATCCATACAATGGACTTTGCTTTGAAATAGATAGAAAGGCAAAGATGAACAGAATCTGTTTATCCATCCAAATTGTTTCCCTCCACCAGATTATACAAGGACAAAATTGACTGCATCTTTTCTGTTCTACTGGCCTTTGCTCACCTTCTGGTGAAGATTCTAATATATTCAATGTTTTCACTTTTTAAACTTATCTTAAATGATAAACTTATCAGCTGAAGTGAGTGGTAGAAGGACTAAATAGAACTCTTACCTTATTCTCTTTACCCTTCAGTCAGGCATTCTGGGACTCAATATCAGACCAAGGGACCTTAGAATTCAGGTCTCAACCCAAACTGAATTTTCTAACACAGCTTCAGCATAACGGTTTTCCAGGCTTAAGGGTCAGGGACTTGGAGAAAGAGATTAAAGTAGGAAGAAGGGAGAACTCATTTTTTTTCAAACTTACAAATTTTAAGAACCCTTGTTAGCAAAAGTTTATATACTGATTTAAAAATATATTTTTAAACTATAGATCCATTTTTGTGATCTAGTCCAGTACCTTCATGTTGAAAAACAAATAGGTCCTGACTCATATAAAGAGACATGTTCCTATGCATTGAGAGTTTATAGCTGCAGCTGAAACACATAAAGCATTGGTGCACACATTCCCTACAAAAGGTATGGAAAGCAAGCATACACAACCATATCCCATCCCTACCTCTAAATTATATGACGTCCATCTCTCACACACCAGTTAATTACCCGAAGTATGCTCTCATATTCAGACACACGATCAAGTCATATCTACTAGGAAGGGTTCAGAACTGCATTTATTTGAAGTAATAAAGCACCCTGATGCTTCAGTTGTGTGGAGGTGGGGGTAGTGTTGTACACTGCGCCTGGGCACTTCTGTTAAGTCTCTCCGGCCCTGGGACATTTCTTAACATTGTCATCTCTTTGTGTTCTGTATGAAGTGGTTCAAGGTCTGGAAGAAAATGAGGTAAGTGCGCATGTCCTAGGTCAGTGGTTGTCACATTCCAGTCAGCTCAAACACTTGCCATTAAAACTACATACTCCAGAACTATTGGAATACACATCAGTGTTACAGAAAATAAACCTCGGCCAAATGAGGAGATATCTTCAGACTAAGAATTAACAGGATCATGGGTGAGATGAGTGGGAACCAATCCATCTCAGATAAAAAAAAAAGTCTAGTTCCAAAATTGGGTCACAGTGACAAAGGATCATGTAAACTGAACAGTGGAGAATCTGCCATAAAGCAAGAGTTGGAGAAATGCCTTGGTTTTTCTGTTCAAAAGTCACTAAACTAGGGGGTAACATCAGTTTCTAAATGCCTGAATTTAGTTCCTCAGATGGATTTATCTATAAAGTAGAAATCCTTTAACTTCCAATATAAACCAAGTTAAACATCTCTTTAAGACCACTCCTTTGCCGTATGAATCCTTCCAACTAAAATTTGGCTTTCTGGGTAGGAAACTGCCCAATTGGTGTTGGTTGTCAGGTGAGGGAAATCCTTCAGTAAAATTAAATAGGCATTCTATGGTTTGCAGGAATCAATTTCCCTAGGGCCTGACTTAGATCATCTGCCAGGTGATCTAAATAAAGTGGACTTCCATACTTGCAAGGTTGAGGGCCACATCCTGGAACAAAGCATGTAAATAACCAAATGTTAAGGCAATCCACCTTCCTAACACTTGCAGCTAGGATTGATGGTCACTCCGAGCCTCCACAAGGAGCTTCATCATATTATTTTGAATGGAGTACATGTCTGACATAACCCATCATTTGTATGTCCAATGAGCAGTTGCCCAGCCTTGGCCCTTGCAGAGCTCTCGGTGCCTAAGGAAACAGTCATGGACACGGAATCTTCGACCACAGTGGGGACAGGCATGCAGGGCTCCAGCATGTGTCTTCATGTGCTCAGTCAGATGGTGTTTGAGTTTGAAACGTTTGTTGCAGACACCACAGCCAAAAGGCCTGAGACTAAAGGTCAGCATGATATGGCGGTCCCGTTTTGGCTTCACTGCAAACCGCTTCCCACACAGGCAGCCAAAGCGCTTACCATCAGGGGGAGGTGCTCCCCCTAACTTTACAGGCCCATGCACAGCTTGTCCTGTCCCTCCTGGCCCACCACCCCCTGATAAAATTTCATTCCCATGAAGATCTACCGGTTTCCATGACGGGCCCCCTCCACTGGAAGCTCCCCCTGCACTGGGGGGTAGTAGGAATCCAAGATCCCCTCCTCCTGCTCCAGTGTCCCCACTAGGAAACCCTTCTCTGGACTCCTCCATTCCTCTCTCAGTCTGGGCACCACCCCCAACTACCTCTTCCTCAGGGTCAAGCTTCTCTTGCTTAATGTAGAAGATTTTGGGGGCCAGAGATGTAGGAGGTGTGGGAGGTTCAGCTGAGCCTCCTTCACCATCGGGTAACCTGCGGGTGGCAGTAGATATGGGCAGAGAATTGGGGGCCCGAGGACGAGGGGTCCCCCCTGCCACTCTTTGGGTTTGTGGGGTTTGAGGGGCAACTGGTAAGGTTTTTTGTTCCTCCTCCTCCTCCTCCTCCTCCTCTTCTTCTTCCACCTGAATCTGCAGCACCTCCCCCAGCTCACCCCCCAGTCCTACAGCAGGGCTCTGGGCAGGAGTGGGGGTCTGTGCAGGAGGCTGGGGGGGGGCTGGGCGGGTACACCAGACCCCCGGAGAAGAGGAGGAGGAGGACAGGAGGAGGGTGTGGCTGGCACTTCCTTCACAGAGCTCCCGGAGGATCTCGGAGCATTGATCCACAACCTGCCACATCTGGAGGCCGCTGGCCACCAGCAGGTGCGCGGGGAGCGCGTCCAGAGGTAGGCGCAAGCGCCCTGAGTAGATGAGCTGCAACAGCCCCTCGAAAGCGTCTGCTTCGATGACGTTGGGCAGGGTGAGCCTCGGGGCGTCCCCCAGGAGCAGCTTGTCATGGAAATAGGGGGAGGCGGCGGCCAGCACGGCCTTGTGCGCCCGCAGCTCCCGGCCCTGCACCTGCAGAGACACGTCGCAGAACTTGCCCTCCAGGCGGTGGCGGTTCAAGGCCTCCAGGAGCGAAGAGCTGTGCTGGGGAAACTCAATCTGGATGGTCCTGGGGGCAGACCCCGGGCACGAGGGGGCGGGGGCGCACACCGGGGAAGGCGGCACGGGGTCCAAGGAGGTGGGCGTGTCCATGGCGTCTGGAGGAGAGGCGGGACACCGAGGGGGGGCGCTGCTCCAGCCCAGGCGGCGGCTGCAGAGGGAAAACGTGGACTCAGAGACGGGCCCTCCCCCCACCCCCACCGGGACTCGTCCAATTTTCCGGGCCGGACCCCGTCCCTCCTCCGAGCGGCTTCCTGGGCGTGGCCCGCGGTCCCGCTCCACTCCAGTCGCCGCGCACCCTAGCCTCGGACTCCGGCCTCGGCCAGTATCGCCTCGGTGGTCCCCAAGTCCTACCAGGGGTGGGGAACCCGCCGCCTGAAGGCCACCTGGGGCCTCCTAAAGCCTTAAGGGCGGCCCCAGGACTGAATCCATAGTTTACAGAAATCTGGATTCGGTCCAAAGCCGCACTTGAGGCCTTAGAAGGCCCCAGGTGGCCTCAAGGCCGCGGGCTCCTCACCCCCAAAAGCCCTCCGACTCCGGAAACGCGAGCCCCGCCCGCGCCATCCCGAGCTCGCTGCCGGGCTCCAGCGAGGTTCTCAGCCGGCCCTTCCGCAGCCTCCCGCTACCCCGAGCCTTGGAAGCCCTCTTCCCGCCCCAGCTATACCTCCGGGACACTCGAGCACTCCGCTAGCAGGAAACGCGCCGCCACCTCCGCGCCCAGCACCAGCCACTAGGCGATTGGGCGGGGCCTGCCACAGCGACCAATCGGGAGTCAGCGTTGGCAGTGCGTGTACAAGCCTCGTTAGGATTGGCCACCTTCTGGCAAAGAACTGGAAATTGAGGAGATGGCCATCAGCTAGGGAATGGCTGAACAAGTGTGGTGTGTGGCTGCAATGGAATGCTGTGCTCCAAGAAATGAGCAGGAGGACTCAGAAAAACCTGGAAAGACTCACATGAACTGACGCGAAGTGAAGCGAACAGAACCAGGGGAACACCGTGCACAGTAACAGCAGCCTCGTACAGTGACCATGATAGACTTGGTCCTTCAGTGATCCAAGACAATTCCAAGAGTCCTGATGGAGAATGCTATCCACATCCAGGAAAAAACTATGGAGCATGAATGCAGACTGAAGCAGACTATTTCCACTTTTTTTCCCTTCTCATAATTTTTTTCTTTTGTTCTGATTCTTTCACAACATAACCATTGTCTAAATATGTTTAACATGATTGTACATGTATAACCTGAATGAGATTGATTGCTATCTTAGGGAGGTGGGAGAAGGAAGGGGCAGGGGAGTGAGGGAGAAATTTGGAACTCAGAATCTTATAAAAATGTTGAAAACTACATATGTAATTGGAAAAACAAAATGCAAGTGGGGAAAAATAAAATTTAAAATTTGGAAAAAAAAAAGATTGGCCACCTTCACCAGGGCTTGACACGTGTCAGGGGGAAAAGAACATTGACTTTTAATAACCTTTTAAGAGAAGGGGCAGCAAGACATAACTCTTCTACCAGAGCCAGAGATGGGGCAAGGGTGGTCTGGTTGTCCTCTATGGAGAAGGTACTTTGAGGTCAGAAGTAGCAGATAAACTAGGCCCATACCAAACATGGCCAAACTCTGGCCCAAAAGCCAAGTTTTCCATTTATCAACCTTGAAACAACCATAAGAAAAATTACTATTATGAACTATGTTTACTCTCATTAAAAGTATATGGAACCTGTCTTTTGGGAACCTTGAGGATTGTCTTAACAAGGGACTTCCAACACCAAGACACAAAATGCTAGAAATATTACATGAGACACATGAAGCTGCTTAAACCAACCATTTGGTACTCAGTTCTGTCCAATTCTTTGTGACCCCATTTGGGGTTTTCTTTGCAAAGATATTAGAATGGTTTGTCATTTCCTTCTCCAGTTCATTTGACAGATGAGGAAACTGAGGCAAATGGGGTAAAGTGACTTGACCAGAATCATACAGGTACTAAGTGTCTGGAGCCAGATTTGAACTCAGGAAGATGAGTCTTCCGGACTCCAGGTCTGGCATTCTATCCACCTAGCTGCCCTTAATCAGCCAACAATAGAGAAAAAACATGGGGGTAATAAGTTTTTGAAAAATAAATTTATTGCAGCCCTTTATCCAAGTATCAGTCAATCCTAGCCCCCTACCTCTTGGTCAGTCTGGTCACCCTTGGCATATGCCCTGGTGTATGGAGGGCGAAGACAAGGAGCTCCACGAGAGGTAAGGCAAGTTCCAAATTTAGGGCAGGGAGACAGCCTAAAAAGAGGCCCTTCTGGTTGAAAAGGGAGAGACCTTCCCCCAGTGTGCCAGCCCTTAATAACTTTAAAATAAATCAGAGTAGTCAAGTCAGAGTAGATCTTGTGACATCATAGAGGGGAATAATGTAATCAATGGCTCCCAGTCTTGCCCTCACCGAGGAGATCCCACTACTACCGGGTTCCTGCATGGGTTGGGCAGGGAGAAAGTCAGGAGCACAGCAATAAAAGAACAATCTCCTTTTATTAAACATGATTTTCTGTTTCACCACACACTCCAGAAAAAAAGGAAATGGGGCTGGGAGTGGAGAAAAATAGGAAGGGGGGGAAGGACAGAGAAGGCTCTGGATGGAATTGGGGCATAGAACGAGAAAAAAAAATAACCAGAGGTAGGGCAAGTCTCCCACCCGTAGAAGGGTGGATGGGGAGCACAGAAGAGGGGAGGGCCAGGAAGCTTTGTACAGAGGAATCACCCCCCAGCCCACACACACACACACACACACACACACACACACACACACACACACACACACCACACACACACACACCACACACACACACACACACACACACACACACACACCCTGGATATATACAGTACAAACCCCAGATAATTACAACAGCCAAAGACGGGAGGGGAAACAGGGGCACTGAAGTGGGGCCTAAAGTTGGGGAGAGCAAAGGAGAGAAGGGCACAGGGGATAAAATTTCACATATTTACAACTTCTATATACTATAAATTCGGCCCCGGCTGGGTATGTGAGGAGAGTGGAATTGTGGGAGAACTGTCCATACAAAAGAATAATATGGGTAGATGGGGTAGGGCAGTAGGGCAAGGGCCCCAATACCAAACAAAAGAAGAAAAGAGCAAGGCAGGGAGAGGGGATGGCAGTTAGGGGAAGGGGATTCCAAAGAGGGGGTTCCCTCCTCCCCCAAACCTCATCCATCCTACTTTTCCCATCCCACCAAAGAGCTATGTACAGAGAGAAACACCGAAAAATTGTGGAGCTGGCGGTAAGATAATGGGAGAGGGGGAAGTGGGGAGGGGAAGAGGGAAGCCCAGCCCTGTCCCACCTCCCAAGGGGACAGAGACACGGAAGGGGGCCCCCTACGCCACCCCACCCTCGGGGGAGAGAGACATGGCTTTTCCTAGATTAAGTTCCCCCCTCCCCCTGGGAGTAGAGACCAAGGGGAGGGAGAGAGAGCAGGAGGGAGGGAGCAGGAGAGAATTAGGGGAGGCAGATAAATTGGTGTCCCCGTAAACACACACCACCCTCATAAACCCCAACCTCTCCCTGTTGCCTCATTTCTCCCACCCACCCACCCACCCAACACACCAGGGGAGGCTGGGGCATAAGACCCCTCACCCCGCTCTGGGACCAGCCAAGAGCAGATCAGGTGTGGGAGGAAGGGGAGAAGACTCCCATCCCCCCTGCCCAACCCCTCCTTCCCTGCCCCTAGTGGCCCCCTCCTCCCCATCTAGGGTTAAGGTGGGAGGGAGTGAGTTTAAGAAGAATGGTGGAAGAAGGAGTTTGTGCGTGCTGAGCCCCCCCAGGCGCTCCTGAGAAATCAAAGGGGAGTAGGGCCCCCATCTGGGGACCTCTCCCCATAACAAGGGGGGCAGGGGAGGCCAAAATGGGGGGACGGGAGAGTTAGATTGTCGGCTCTGGTTACAGCTAAAAAATCACCCTGAAGTTGAGAGTTTGGAGGTGTCACACCCCCAAGATGGGAGTGGGAACTGTCCCCCGGTGCTCAGGGGAGTGGGAATGAGGCAGAAGATGGGGATAGCACCCCAGAGTGGAAGGGAGATGTAGGAGAGGCAAGGGCCCTCAAAGGAGAGCCCTGGGGAGACATACAGGAGGCATTGCCCCAGCAGAAAGGGAAGGAGAGTTTGAGGGTCCCCAGACCCCTCCCCAGAAGAATGATGGGTAGGGGTGGGAGTCATTCCCACAGAGAAGTCAGTCCCTTGGTCCCTCGGCGACATCTGGTCTCTGGCAGGTGGTGGTCCAGGGTTGGAGATGGTAGTGGTAGGGTTGAGAGATGTCAATGAGGCTGGGTGGACTAGTGGTCCGTGGTGTTTCGGAACTCGCCGTTCTCTGTGATCTGCAGCCGGGGCGGGGGTGGTGGGGGTGGGGGAGCCAGGCCATTCCAGGGGGGAGCCAGCGTCACACGCGGGTTTGCTGGACCCAGGGTGGGAAGCTGCCTCTCCTGCAAGACACCAAAGAGGGAGAGCGCGGACTTATTGAGACGCTTCAAGGGGTCCTCATTTCTGTCCCCACCAACCAACCTTCCCCAACAATCATGACTTCCACCCCAACCCCGGGACTCACCCTCTTGTTCCTCCCTCAGCCCTCCCCACAGATCTCATTTCTCACCTTCATCAAAGAAGTTGCATCCTCTGGGGGGGAGGGGGGGTAGAGATGGGAGAGGAAGGTATTATCCGTTCCTCCAGACCCACACTCCCTTGTATAGGTTGAGGGCACTTAAAGCAGGGAGTCAAACCAAGAAACTAGCTAAGAGGAATAAAGGACCCTATGTATTCTAGACAGTTAGAAGGCACAGAGTGGCCTATAGAACACTCAATCTAGAGACCAGACAAAACTGAATTCAAATCCTACCTCAGAAACTTACTAGCTGTGTGATACTGGGCAAGTCATTTACTATCTAGGCCTGCCTCAGTCTCCTCATTTGTAAAACAGGAATAATAATACACCTACCTCCCAAGGTGGTTGTGAGAATTAAACAAGATTTTATTGGTGAAGCCCCTTTGCAAGCCTTAAAGTACTGTATAAATGCTCGCTATTTCTTAATCCTACCTGCTCCCCACAGCTAACCTGACCTCCTCTATCCTCACCTGAATACTCCTCACATCTTTGCCTGAATATACTCTGAACTATGGTAGGAATTTTGTGACTAGGGAACAGTATTGGGCAGGGGGCTATACAAAAAAATCTCATTAATCTGGACCCCCACTAATGAACAAAGAATGGACTGAAGTTTACTTTTTTCCAAAAAGAAAGGATGTACTAAGCAAATTAATGGCAGAAGTGAGCCTGCAGGGGAGATATTTAACCTATATAAAAGAACAAACTTTTCTTTCTAGTGTATTCATTAAATCGGGTTTCCTAAGGGCCTCAATTAGGAAACACTGTTAGCTTAGTTCGTTATTGTATGTATTTTAAAATAATAACTCCATTTCTTTTAAATACTCTATCACTCAGATGTCTTTTATTTAAGATCAGCCTTACCCCAATTATAATATATTCCAAATTAGAGAGGACTATGTAAAGAGAGGGTTTGAAGGAAGGAGTACAGTCCTATTGAGAGGAAATGTTATTAAAATTAACAGGAAAGAGCAGCTGTCTCCCCCTTTCTTACATCAGAAATGACTAGGGGCAGGGGCAGTAACTCCTTCCCCTCCAATCTCTGTAGCTCCAGAAACCTGAACAAGCCTCACCTTTTTTTCCAAGCCCATCTTTCCTTCTGTTATTCTGCTTTGCCTTAAAATCAAAGAGGTATAGAAGCTAGACATGTGATTTCACTGGTATAGGGGACCTACTAAGTGAAGAACCTCTCCTTAGCTCACTAAGAGGTCAAATGACTTGTCCAGGGTCAAAGACAGTCAGCTGGGTATCAGGCAGAACTTGAACCCAGGCCTTCCTGGCTTTAAGGCCTACTCTCTAATTATACTCTCACAGTCAAAGAGGGGCACCTAACTCCCAGCTAGTCTTGATCTTATCCCCCTACTTTTATTTCTTTTGTTGGAAAGGAATGAAACAGCTGTCTAAAATTAGTCCTCTCAGGCTCTTCCCTAAAGTAAGCACAAAACTATTCACTTTTAATGGAACCCCAAATAATCCAAACACTGTGGTCCAGACTAAATCTCAAATTATTTATGGTTGGCTTTGGAGAGTAAAATTTGAAACAGGAAGTTTATCTGACTACTTCCTGAGGAATCACAAAATTGAAGGTATAATTTATCACTCCTTCCTCTCCCTAGGAACAAATAGTTCACCTCTCAAAAGGGCACCAATCCCTCATCCTAAACTAAGTTGCCCTCTCTCTCAGCCTGCAATGTGTCTAGCATACATTTTTCATTTTTTGTATTTTTCTTGGAGAGCTGTCAGAAGAGAAGCAATAATAAAGAATTTTAGGGAATTCGGGAGGGGGGACAGGAAGGAGGGGAATTTAAAACCCCATCTTTCCTCTGGAGAATTCAGCTGGAAACAGCCTAGAGGCATGCCCCCTATACATTTCCATATATCCAAATTTGGAAATTAGATAAATTAAGTTATGGTTTGATTATTCATTTTATAAATCACCACAAGTTTCCTTTAAGTAGTGAGGTGGTAGTTTGCATTTTTGCATGTATTTATTAATAACCATACCTGAGAGAAAAGGTAAGCTGGCAGACAAAAGCTAAAATAACAATATAAAAAACTCACTCCATCGAAGATCAATAAGAAACCAAAATATCTTAATAATTATCATGAGGCCAGAAGTTAACAGAAATAGGTTCCCACTTATTTTCATAGAATCAAAGATTTAGAGCTGGAAAGGCATCTTAGAACTAAGAGAACTTAAAAGTTCATTTAGTTCAACTCTCTCATTTTATAAACGAGGAACCTAAAATCCAGAGAGAAGTGACTTGTCCAAAATCACACAGGAAATTAAGCAGCAGAAAAGGGATTTGAATCAGGTCCTCTGATTCCAGATCCATCATTCTTCACTGGCTTTTTAGGTGCAAGACCCATTTGTCTCTTACACAAAGTCCACAGTCTAAGGGGTGGCAGTAGGGCTACCAACCAGAAAAAACAGGATGTAGCAAGGCAAAAAGGGGAGGGAATTTTTACATGGTTTTCAGGTTTATCCACCAGGCATCTATCTCTTAAGTAGACCCCTGGATCACACAGGGACATTTTTTCCTATCTACACAGATAAGCCTATCACAGCACTCCAGTGTCCATAAGTGATTTCATGTCTAGACGTTTATCTGTATGTACAACACTTTCAAAGCAACTTTTAGCAATGTCCCCGTTGTTCCCTTCCCTCTCAAGTCCCATCCATTCCTTATTCTCTAGTTAGGGTAGTGGTCTAGTATTACTTGAACTCTCCCTGATTTAACTCCTACTTCTAACACTCCACTTCCACTAAGAAATCAAGACATAAACCTCAGATGCCTTCCACCCCTCACACTGAAGAAAGGAAGGAAGAGGAAAAAGAGAGGAAGGGGAGGAAAGGAAGAAGTGAGAGAAATAGAGAGAAAAGGGTTTGAGAAAAGACATGTAGAAAAGGTAAAGAGAGAAAACTCCCCCCCCACCTTACACACCTACCTGCTGCAATCGACATGGTCCCTATGATGAAGGAACCACTAAACCATCAGACCTAGCCTCTATAACATTCTCCCCTCCCCTAACTTCCCAAGCTTAATATTTGCACTGGTGAAATGGGGGGTGACAGATGTCAACAGGGGAAGTAGGAGAGGAAAGGGGATTAAGTTCAGGGATAAGATAGTGAGGGAAGGGCTACCTTTGTGGAGGAAAAGGGGATTCTCTCTAAGGTAGGCTGGTTTATGTATGGGAGGAGGGGAAGATTACTGAACATGTCAATCTCTGTGGGATGCTGTATTCCTATAAATGCTATTAGAGAATTATCTCTGGGGAAGTGTTTTGGAACATTGATTGGATGTCTGGATATATCAATGAGGAATCTGAAGGGAATCCTTTGTAGTATTATCTCAGGAGAGATGAGTATCATGGGGAAAAATTTCTGTGGATGTGAAGGAATCTGAAGAGAAGGCATCTTCTCTGTGTGGAAGGCAGGTAATTGTGTATGCTATCTGAGTGAGAGAGGTCTCTTGGGAGTGGAGGGAAGTGGGCTTCATGACCAACCTGCTGTGGTCCGGAGTCACCTCCCCCTGTGTCCTCCGCCAGTAGTCAAAGCGGAACCAGGAGAATTACCTGATGAGGAGCTGCAGGGGGAGAGAGTGGGGTCATGGGGTCAGGGATTAGGTGTTGAGCTTGGGGAGCAGTGGGATCAGGGGTCAGACTGAAGTCAAGTGGGTAGAAATCTATAAAGTCAAGGAGAATAAGAGAGAGGGGATGAAGGCAAAAGATCAAGATGAAGGTAGGGTCAGAAGACTAATGGGGAAACTTAGGTCCAGGAGGGATGGTCCTGAATGCTAGATAATGAGAAAAGGCTTAGAAATAAGGCCAAGGAAGGGGGTAGGAAGGTCAAAGAGTTAAGATAGTAGAGTTAGCCTGTGATCAATGAGGACCAAAGGATGAAGGACCCCAGGGCAAATCAGTCCATTCTCAGAGACTTTGTGAAAGGGGCATAATTATATTTAAGGACCACCTTAAGGGAAGCTGAGAGAGGATGTAGACATTGGGAGAGAACAGGTAGTCAGGGAAATCATGAATCAGTAGCCAAGACAGCAGAAGTTAGGAGAGGGATTACTGATCCCACCAAGAACTCCTAACAGATTCTAGCATCCTTTGCTACATTCCCTTCTATCATAGGGAATTATAGCTTCTATAATCTTTTATCGTAGAATAGCTCCTAGAAGGCAGAATTTTCCAGCTCTCGTGGGGACAGTAATATCAGGGGCCTGAGAGAAGGGTCTGGAATATAGAAAGGAACAGGAAAGACAAGAAGGGTCAGAGTACTGACAGTGGATGAATGTTACTGGGAGTGACTGGGGCACAGACAATGGGATGAGAATGGGGTCACTGGAGAATTCACTAAAGCACTGGGCACAAATGAAAGTGGGATGGCTAGAGATTGGGATGGGTTCACTGGTGCCACTGGGAGCACGGAGGACAGTGGGATGGATGGGGATGGGACACGGAGAAGATAAATGACATTGTAATTTCCACCTGAGCGTCGAGCAGCCTCTTCTTGGGCTCAGGCAGCGGTTCAGCCATGGCGGGGTGGTCCCGGCGCAGCTCCTCCTCCACCAGCATCAGCCTGAAGGGACGGGCTTCAGTGGGGTTAATGGGGGGCAGGGTGCTCAGATCCCACCCAAATAAGACTAACCCTCCTCCCCCAGAAACAGCTACCCCTGCCCCAAATATCTATCCCCCTCAAAAACACTCAGAAACTATTTACACAGCCCTCTCCAGGAACTACAATTATTTGTACACATTCTGTATCTCCTAGTAGCTCCCTATAATTTGAAATAATCAAAGACTGGATGATTATTCATCTGGGATACTATAAAACTCATATCAGGCAGAGTAAATTACTTCTTAGGTCCCTTTTAACTCTTGATATGCTATGAAACTATGACCCCTTGCATGTCCCTTGTGGCAGCCACTTAACACTGCTGACTAACCACAATTCCCTGCAGTAGCGTTCCTCTGTACTCACCCAAGATTCCTCCTTAGAAATGATCTCTTCCCAACATCTCCATTACCGTGACACTCTACCCACCCCAGCCCTTACTACTTTTCCCCCTCGTCTGGTGAAGGTTCCCAAAGGCAGCTCTGGGGTTCATAGGGTTATCTTTACTGAGAGGATCTTCTAGGGCAAGGTTTGTTGCCTCAGGCCTGAGAATACTTGTTTAGGATAAAAAGTCATTGAAATGGAGAAGTTCCTGTCTGAGAATACACAGTCCACCACTATGCCCCAGAAATGGGAAAAGTGGGGTTTATGAGGTTTGAGAATCCTTGCTTAGGCTGAAAGAAGATGGTAATGACCAGGTTTGGTTGAGGGTGTTATCATCTGAGGTCTGAGGCCCCTTCCCAGGATACAGGGAAGCAGAAGCAGTGGGGAATTTTCTAACAATTCAGGGTTAAATTCCAAAATACTATAGGGATTAGGGGTTAGGAAACATTTTTTCCTCGGGGAATGTTTATCCCTAGAAAGGGATTTTCATTTATGTTTAGTAGTTCTCCCTTAGAAAAGAGGTAGCATTTCTGGGTGTGAGAGGCATCTGTGCTTGGCACCTCTGTGTTCTTCTGGTGTGAACATGACTGTCCTCTCAAGGGCCTAAGCTTGACTCTCTTCTGTACTCGCACTCTCTGCCCCCCCCCCTCCCAGGCCGCCCCTCACCTGCCAATGATGCTCTTGATCTGGGAGTCCTTCTCCACCTGCTGCTGCCTCAGCCTCTTCTCACTCTGCTCCAGCCTTGCCTGATACTGCAGCAGAATCTTGCTAGTCTGCTCCTCCTGGGACAGCAACCTCCGCTCATACTCCTCCAGCTTCCGGTTGGACATGTGCAGTCGCTCCTTCAGCGAATGGATCTCCTCCTCGTACTCCTTCACCTGCCCGCCGGGCACACCACCCCGCACTGTGAGGGACAGCTCCGACCCTGACCCAAACATGGCCTCCTTCCCCCCCCACTAAATCACTTAAATACTGTTATACCTATTGAAGAAAGTCCAAATCCACTGTTTTCAGTCCAGAAACTAACCACACAAGGACCTTATTTCTTTACCTGCCTGCTGAGTACATACATGCCCCTCCTTTCTCCTGTCAGGGGGAAGATCCCAACCCACCCTGATGTCACACATCTAGGGAATGGAAATAGAAACCCAGTAATGCTCACACAGGTATACATACAGGAACATAAACATGTATACATACAGACACATATGTATATATACTCAGAGAAACAGAAATGTACCTTTACATATATCTGGAGTTTTAGAATCTTTCCATCTCATCTAAGCCCCTTTCCCAGGAAGTCAAAGACTATCCTTCCCCCCCCCGCCCATTTTTTCTAACATGACTCTGTCCTAGGCCCAGAAAACATGTAAGATAGGAAAGTATAGGCCTAGGTTTGACTCTCTTGTCTGAGCTGTCTCTTTCCCTTGAGGTGTCATGATTTAGGAGTCCATTATTCCTCCATTCAAGGCACTATGCAAGGTCTTAAGCTAGGAAATGAAAAGTCCTCTCTATGTCAATGATTACAAAATTTCAAGTTTTGAGAGAACCCTGTCCATCTCCCTGCTTTCAGGTAGCTCACACCTAATCCAACACAGACTTTTCTCAATACTGAAAATCTTTTCTAAATATTCTCTCTCAAGGAGGCCTTGTTCACTCCCCTCATCTCAGTTCTCCTTAACATCTGGCTGAAATCTTTTAGGTTACACTTTTACCTATTGACCTATCTTTATTTAAAGGAGTTAGAATTATAAATTGCCCCCTTGGAGAAAAAGTCTCAGGGAAACCCTCCCTGATTAACTCCTGTTCTGTTCTTGTCCTCCATTCTGCATCAACCCACAATCTTCCTTCTAGTTAATCTGCTTTCCTATGAAGCCCTCCTACATCCCCACTCCCAACCTCACTCTCCTGTGCTTGAAGTGGCCTCCTTCCTACAGGAGCCTTCCTGACTAGTCCTATCCAATCTTCAACAAAAACCTTAACACCCCTCAGCCCTTCTTTAAAAAGCGTTTCTGTCATTTATTGTATATCAGCTCCACTGTCCATATGTACTGCATAGTACAGAACAAGATAATTTAAATATATTATATATAATATCTATTATATATACTTAATATATATATATTATGTACATATAAATAAAATATATATATTTTAAAAATTGAGAGGTAGGGGAAATTTTCCTTCCCTGAGCATAAATTACTGAAATTTTAAGCATGTGGCTTTAAATAAATCCAGGATTTAAAATTTTACTGTGGATAATTCACAAAATATATTACTTTCAAGATGAAAAAAACTTAAGAGTTGACTATATATTTCCAATTGTTTACACAGATCACATATTTAAAGCTAAAAGAGACTCCAAGGTATAAGGAGTCTAACTTGCTAATTTTACAGATAAGGAAATTGCAGCTTAGGTAAAATGATTTAGTCTGTTGTCACACAGCTAATAAAGGTCAGAAGTAGGATCCAAATGAACCCAGATCTACTTGACTTCAAGTCCAGTGCTTTCTCCTCCACACTATTCTGCCTATATGTCCTTCCACATGGCTCCTCCTTTCATCCTTGGGTACCCCACAAAGGTAGGAGCTGGATCCCTTATTAGATGGGGAATTCTCTATATTTTGGGACCATGTTTTACCATCAGAAAGAAACTTCCCAAGAATAAGAATTATATCTCTTTAGGCTTGGGGATATCCTGAAAGCAAAAGATTTATCTTTACTTTACTCCTGAAACATCCAGCCCAGGACTTTATCTCCAGAGGTTACATATGCCCTTGACCTGCCTAGAAGTGATGACAGGCCTCTGATGTGTATAATGGGGTCCAGGAAGAAAGCTGCAGCTAAGAGAGTATATAACAAGAAATGCTAGTGGGAAGCTCAGGGAAAGGTCCACAGAGACAGAGAGAAGATTGAGATGGGGGAGGAGGCGTACCCTATCCAGCCGGCTTTCATCCATGGACTTGGAGTACTCCTTCAGCTTGTACTCTTCACGTTCAATGTGTGCACTCTCAATGTCAGCTGACAAGTGAGGCATGTTGGAGACCCAGGCAACTGTCCGTTCTGAGGCTGGCATCGTGGGGTTCAGTGTGGATGGTGTCTGAGAGTGCTGGAGTGTGGTAGGGAAAAAGACACAGGGGGAAGAATATGGGAGAAACAAGAACAGATACAGCAAAGGAAGTACATCTGGTTGGAAGTGAGATAATTAGATGGATCATTTCAAGCACAAACCCAGACTCTCCCAATCACCTACCCCCTTTCACACCTAAACTCTCAGTTCTATCTCCCTGGTCTCAGTTTCTTCCTTCCCTCTTTTTCTCCTCCCATCCCCCATCTGACTCATTCAATCATCCTTTCGTCCTCTCACCTGTTTAGTGATGGAGGGCTTAAGCCCTCCACCCCCTCCTCCACCGCTGCTGCCCCCACTGCCCCCTCCTCCTCCCTCCTTGCTGAGACTCTGTTGTCGGGGACGGGCAGGACCATAACTGGGCTCTGGTGACTGCAATAAGTTTCCACTAGATGGTCGTGGCTTCTGGGCAGCGCTGACTGTCAACTGCTGGGATTTGCCCCTCTGCAGTGGGGGTTGCTGTCCTCCTCCTCCTCCTCCTCCTCCTCCTCCAGAACCCCCTCCTCCAGGACCTGGAGGGGCTGGCCTCTGAGGGCCTATGGTGATCTGGGGTGGGGACAACATGTGCTGGAGGTTGTCCTGGAGTGAGAGCTGCCGTCTAGTGAAATCAGTGCCGGAAGGACCAAACTCATCACTGTAGCTGTGGCTATGCAGGATGGAGGCAGCAGGTGGCTTGGGAGCCCCAGAAGACAGATCCTCACTCTTGCTATAGCCATGGAAAGGAGCAAAGGTGTCCCCGGGGGGTTCCCCACCTCGGTGGTGGTGCTGGTGATGATGATGGTGGTGGTGATGAGAGGAGGGTGGAACATGGCCACCGCCTCCTCCATGGCCCCCTGGAGGGCCAGGACCATCAGCTGCCATGTGGAAGAGTGGGTTCTGGAAGGACAGTGGGATGCGCAACTGCTGAGCAGGGACACCATCGGTGGTGACACCCATCTGGCTCAGTCGAAGGCCAGCAGCTGTAATGGAGGAGCCACTGCCCTGTGAGAGACGCCCAGCAGGTGCAGGCCGGAGCCCAAGGGCAGCAGTGAGGGAAGCCTGGCTGGAATGCAGAAGATCTCCAACAGCAGCCAAGTTGGAAACACTGCTGCTATTGAGGCGACCACCTGGTCCATCACCCTGTAGGTCCAGCATTGATACACTTTTGTTGACACTTAGCATCTTCTGTTCTGGCTCAGTGATGTCTGAGCTACTTGTGCAGTAGGCTGGAGATGAGCGGGCCAAGGGTGGACGGCTCACGAAAAATAGGTCCTTACCCCCTCCTGGGGGTGGTGGTGGGGGTTTCTCCTTGGTTGGGGAGGGGAGGCGGGCCATGTCCATAGAGCTGTAAAAAGACAGGGAGAAGGGCAGGGGAAAGATCAAGGCAGATGGTGAGTCCGGTGATACTAGAAGGACACGGCCCAAAATGACCCAAGCAAGGATACTCATGGGGAGAAAAGGGGAAACCTAGGGAAAAGAAGTGGGGTTAGGGGAAGGGACACTGGGGAGAGGGGGATGAGGAACTAAAGGAAAGGACACTAGAAGGAGAAAAGTAGGGAGGGGATAGGGAAAATAAGGGGCTGGGGGATGGGACAATGGGAAAAGAAGGAGGAGAGGGCAAAACTGAGGGAGAGGAAAAGGAGCTGAGGGGTAGATATGGAGGAGATGAGGGGGTTTCAGAAGGAAGGAAAGGAAAGAGGAAAGGAGAAGAGGGACAGGGGGAGGGGAGAGCCCCTCACCTGTTGAGGCCTCGAACCATGAAGGACTGAAGGTCGATGGAGCTGGAGAGAGATGGATAGAGGAATAGACATAGATGCAGAGAAGGAGAGAGGAATGAATACAGATGCACAGAGGGAGAAAAAGGGGTGACAGGATGGGCATGTATGGACGGAAGGAAAATGATGGGAGAAGGACAAGCACGGACGGACAGAGGGAAAGAGAATCAGAAATAGACTGCTTACTCCTCCCTCCACCCCTGCCCCAGAGCTCACAGTGTCTCACATTCTATGTCTTTGTCACCGAGGATTTCTACCTACAAAGTTCTCTGGATCATGACTATCTTAGCCTTTATCTCTTTTTCTCTACCACACAAAGTGGCTCCATCAAGTACAGAAATTTGGGATCCAGCAAAGGGGTACCCTCTCTCCTGGTTGTGCACATAGTCAGCACTTCAGGAAGGAGCTAGGGTAGATGGCGGGATCCCTAGAGGATAGGATGTGAACAAGCAGATCAAGGCTCTTACCTATTAAGATCCCGCATCATGTAGCCCTGTAGCTCAGCAGATGGCCCACGAAGTACCATAGGCTTGGCCTGTAATCGCTCCCCTTGACGACTAGGCTGCCTTTGGATGTGAGGATTCCTCAGTGCTAAACTTATATCATTCAAAAGGCGTGGCAGTGGGCCCAGCTTCAGGAGTGCCTCCTAAAATGATGATAAGGAGAAGTTAACAAGCTTTCAGAGTGTCTCCAGGGCTGGAAAGGAGTATTTATGACCTTCATAAACTTTGGCAGTGCTTCATAGATCAAGACATGGCTACTGAGGGCAGGGGTGGGAGCAGGATTCAGAAGAAATCTATGCCTAAGAGTCAGGTGAGTTAAAGGGGTATCTGAGGTAGCAAATGCCTCTGGAAGGAACCTTGAGGAGAAGGTCTCTCACCTTGCTCAGCTGTGGCAACACTTCCCAGAGCAAGGCATGCAGTGTGGAAAGCTCACGACCCAGGTCAATATATCCCTCAAAGCTGCTGCTATTGGTGAGTGTGTCCAGGTTGGAAATCTCATAGAGGAACTGTTGCATGGATCCCCACTCTAGCTCCAGGAATTCATTCATAAATGCCAGATACTCCTCCTTTGAGCCAAACCTGACCAAAAAGTCAAGAGTTGGGGATTTACACACACACACATACTCATACACCCCCCTGTGCCATTATCTCAGGAATTCTGTGGGTACAGAATCTGCCAGGATCTGGGTTTCCCCAATGGCTCCCTGATGGATCATGGTTTCTTTTCCCTTTCATGCCCTCCCCATGGAGTGTCCCTCACTTGGTAAAGTTGGCCAGGTTTTGTATGACCTTGGCGATGAGGGTAAGGGTACGTGATGTCTGCTCGTCAGGATACTCCTGCATAAGGCCAAAGAGGCTAGGGGACATGACAGCTGGGCACAGGAAGCGTAGGAAAAGTGAGGCGCTGATCAGCCTGTCAGCAATATCCTCTCGGCCTCGCTCCGCACATCGAAGTCGCCATGATGCAAAGACTTCCTTCAGCTCCCTCGGGAACACACTGGGGGAGGGGAGGGGAGACAGAGAGAGAAAGAGAGAGAGAGACCGGGACTGAGTCCCAGAGACCCCTCAGGTCCCAAGGAACATGCTGAGGGGGAAGACAGAATTAAGGGGAAAGACAGGAGGAGAGACAGGGAGGGAAGGGAGAAAGAGGGACAGGCTGCAGAAGAGAAAGATAGGGTGGGAGAAAGATGGAAGAAGAAAAAAATGGAAGTGAAAAGAAAAAAGAGGTATAGAGAGGTGGAGTAGGGAAGAGAGAGACAGAAGAATATGTGAGATAAAGCTAGGGGAGAAAATGGGGAGGACAGAAACAGACATCGGGGAGACAAGGATGGAATAGAGATGGGGAGTCACTTAATAAGATACAAGGTGCTTGGACACCCAACTCTTTTGGATTACAAGGAAATAGGGACATGTAGTCTCAAAGCTTGATCTAGAAAGCCCTGAAACAAGCCAGGGCTCATACCTTCCCCCACCCCCGTTCCATTCCATCAGGACCTCACATTCAGCTTTCCTAAAACCATACTCATCATCTCTTTTCTAACCCAACTCAGCAGCTTCTTCTCTTGATGTCCCCATTTCTGTTAATGGCATAAGCGTTCTCCTAGTCACCTGAACTTTAAACCCATAAATCTTTGATTCCCACCTATTCCCCATGAGCAGTCACCAAATCTCAATTATTCTTTCATAACCTCTCTCATCTCTTCCTTTTTTTCCATTCATATTGACACCTCCTTAATTCAGGTCCCTATAATCTTATGGAGAGATTTGACAATAGCCTCTTAGTTGGCTCTTACCGCCTCATGTCTCCCCATCCCACCCGAACCTATGTACCAAAGACAGATTAATCTTACTAATGCAGTGCTTTGGTCAAGCCTTTATCCTGCTTAAAATTCATCAGTATCTCCCCTTTACCTATTGAGTGAAGCTCAAACTCCTCTCCTGATAGTCAAGGCATTCCACATTCTGGCTCCAGCTATAGCTTTCCTATCCCATCTTCCAGAACTCCTACGTGCTCCCTAACACTCCAGAGCCCAACAAGTTTACTTGCTACTCCCCAGACACACCCTTTTGCCTTCATTACTACCATTCTCTCTGCCTGGAGTCACCCTATACTCCAATCTCCATCTATAGAAATCCTACTCATTCTTCAAAACCCAGGCCTAGTTCTATTTCCTTCATGAAACTTTTCTTAATCACCCTATCCAAGAAGTGGATTCTGAACTCCTAGATTACTTCTTTTGTGCCCACACACATAAGCACTTTTGCTGCTTTGTTTCATAAATTTTTCTATGAATTTGGATATTCCTTTACTAGACTAAATTCTTGTGGGGCAGGTAGTATTTCTTATATAATTTTGTTTCCTTCATTTGCTCAATAAATACGTGTCATATGAATTTCTCCCCAACCCCCCTGCCCCAGACCAATGTCCCAAGTCTCACCAGTGGGAGTTGACCACCTTGCAGAGGGCCAACTCACAGCACATACGAAGGTTGGCCTGATGCTCAGCCAAACTGGATGCTGTGCACTTAATGGGGTCGACCTCACAGTTCTCCTCAGACTCATACAGAGCTCGGATGAACTCCCCTGTAAGACAGACCACCATAGGAAAGGTCATAATCTCCAAGTTGAGGATAGAGGAAAATGTCAAGACTAGATAGGTCAAGAAGTCAAATGGGTCAGGGGTTGGGGTCCTTGAGGATCTGGGGAAGATGACAATGAGAAGTTATGACTGGGTTCTTAGGGTTGTGAGAGACAAGGTTTAGGGTTAGGACTAAGTAGGGCTGTTGTGGGCTGGGGTTCTGGAGCTAAGTGCCATACCAATGGCATCCTTGAGGTATTTCTGCCCAATCAATCTCAGATACTCTTCTATGGCTTTAGTAGCGAGTGTGTTCTCGCGGAATATGAGGTGCTCTCGCTCCAAGAACCGGTCCACCTCTGTCATGGCCATGTCAGAAAGGAAATCCTGCGTACCAAAAAAGTACGAGGGTCAGTCTGAAGAAATGATACAACCTCTGACCCCTCACCCTAGCTCTTCAAAATGACATCCGAGAAGGCAAAAGCCTCCTTTCCCTTCTTCTCTTCTTTTCCATCTCCTCACTCCCAGATGTCCTTAGAATTCCTCCCCTCCCCTCTCCACATCTGTCCAACTCTTACCTTAGCCTTGCCTGTACTTTGCAGAATGTGCACCAGGGCACAGGCCACCTCTTCTTTGCCCTTAACGCCTAGTGCAGGCTCTAGCACAGCACACAGCATTCGATAATGATTGGTGACATACTCAGCAAACTCCTTGTACAGCTCCATGGGTAGGATGCTCATCGTCTGATAGCGGGCTTTCAGTCGCACAGCAGGACAGCCTCCTTTGCCCTTGCCCCCTGAGCCACCTCCTGAACCCCCTCCCCCTCCAGAGCCACCTCCAGCACCCCCAGAGCCACCACTGCCTGCTGGCTGGCTGACAGGAAACCATTGCTCAGTGAAATGTCGGCCAGCTAAGCTGGCCACAGGCACGGACACCAGGCCCACGTAGCCCGCTTTGTCCTTCTTGCGCTTTTTGTCCGAGTCACGGTAGAGGTGCAGCCGAAGTGAGCGCACAGCTGGCAGGTTGTTGAACTCAAAGTGTTCACCCCAGAAGACTGTATCACCAGCAGCTGCCCGAGGCTTGGAGGTGGTTCGAGCATAGAGCATGTCATCCAGGCACAGTTCACAATAATACCGCTTCTTGGGGGGCAGTTCCCTGGCCTCTATGATCCACAGTTTCAACACATTGTCCACACGTCGGCTGTTGTCCTGGCATGACAGCAGAGAAATATGAGACAAAGAAAAAGGGAATGAGAGGCAGAGATACCCAAAGAGAGAGAGAGTCAGGGAGAATAATCAAGACAGCAAGGCAGATCACAAAGCTAGGAACTAATATGCTAGACAGCAGAATAAGGGTTTAGAAAGATTGGGACAAACAGAATCAATGTGTATAAACAAAAAGAGAATTTAGCGGGGAAAAATGTAAAGTCCCATGTTTAGATTTTTAAAAACCAACTATATAATAAGTACAGGATAGGGGGTATCTAATTCAACAGCAATTCATGTTAAAAAACAAAAAAACCAACCCCTAGAGTTTTAATTAGTCTTATTTCAATAAGAGTTATGATTATGACACAAGTAAAAGAAACAAATATAATGTTAGCCAAGTTTTCAAATTAAAGGAAGCACTGATCAAAACACTCCTAGAACATGTTCAATCTGGGTGATATCATTGACTAGAGCTTCCAGAGAAAGGTAGTGAAGAGCTGAGAAATAGTGTCACATGATAAAACAGTTATGGAACTCAGGATATTTAACTTGGAGGGAAAAAAAGACTTAAGATACAAACATTAAATTTTGGAGCTGGAAGAAACCTTAGAGATCATTTGGCCTAACTTCCTCTTTTACAGATGAACAAACTGTGAGACCCAGAGAAATCTCATCCAAGGTCACAGTTCTTGTTAGCAATAAGCTTGGGACCCACGTGTCCTAAAGTTCAGGCCAGTGTTCTTTTGATTACACTGTGCAGCATGCTGTCTTCAAAAATCTGAAAGACTCATTTGAAAAAAAAATGAGCAGAATTATTCAGTTTGTTATTTCAAATAGCAGAACATGAACCAAAGTATGAATGCTACAAGGACACAGATTTTATTTTTTTATTCAATGTGAGGGATGCAAGGATTTTAAAAAATAATTACAGCTGCCTTAAAATAAATGTGTTAATATCAAAAGTAAGGAACTAGGAGTGGCTAGGTGGCTCAGTGAATAGAGCCCCGGCTATGGAGTCAGAAGGATATAAGTTCAAATCTGGCCTCAGACACTTAACACAAAAAACTAGCTGTGTGACACTGAGCAAGTCACTTAACCCCAATTGCCCTACCTTCCCCCTGCCAAGAAAAAAAAAAAAGCAAAAAAAAAAGTAAGGAACTACCCACTCTTAAGAGCGTTCAAGCAGAAGCTAGATGACCCACTTGATGTGGTACAAAGAAAAGACCATTGGCTTTGGAGTTAGGGAACTTGGATTCAAATCCTATCTGTTATCTACTACCTGTGTAATCACGTGACAAATCACTTAACCACTTTGGGCCTCAGTTTCCTCATCTCTAAAATAAGGGGCTTGGGTTAATGAGCTTCTAAGATACCTTTCAGTTCTATATATAAGGATTCTATATGATTCTATTTTTGTTGCATTAGGAGGGAAGTTAAACTATAAGGACTACAAGAACTCTATGAGTCCACAGTTGAGCAAAAGCTATAGGACTGATTTTGGTGGGGGTGGCAATGGAGTGAGAGGGAGAAAAGATGAAAGAAATGGAGGATCCAGAGAAAAATGATAGACTGTCTTCCATCCTCCCTGATTCCTCCTCTTCTCCTTTATCTATTTATTTCCCTAGTCTTCTTTCTAATTTTCTTCTCAATACCTTGTTGGGTTTTACTGCCCTCTGCAGATTTTCAATCCATTTGTCCCTTTCAGCTGCAGAGCGACAGGCAAAACACTTGGTCCCTGATGATGTTGTCACCTAGAAGAGCACATAGGATAGACAGGTGAGATCTCAAAAGGAAGAGAAGTCACAAAAGTTGTAGAACTCCTCCCCTAATGCTTGCTCTCTCCTCCCTTAACTTTCTTCAGCTTCCCACCATTTTCTTTCCCTGATTCCCTCAAATGAAACCCCTATCCCTGTTCCTCTGGTTCCCCTCCACAGTCCATTTTCTGGCCACCACCTCAAAGCAGAACTCTTGGCCCAGGATAGAGCTGTGCACGGGCTTGATGATAGAGTCTTCATCCAGGTTGAGCTCCAAGGCCTCAGCTGCACTGCTAGGACTCAGCAAGGACTCATGGGAATGGGACTCCTTAAAGCTTTGCATCAACCTGGCCCTGGATAGGTAGTGGAAAGGGGTACACAATTGGAACATACATGGATTTTTTTTCTATTTTTCTATCCCTTAACTCTTTTCTCTTTTTTCCCTCTTAATAGTATTTTATTTTCTCCAATTACATATAATAGTTTTTAACATTCATTTTTGTAAGATTTTGAGCTCCAAAATTTTCTCCCTCCCCCAACCCCAAGACAGAAGCAGTCTGATGCAGGTCATACATGTGCAAACTACAGGGATCTTTTTTCTTTTTCGACTAACTCTCTCCCCATGGAGTTGAGGGCATGAGGACACTTCCATTTGCCTGCATATACATGCCTTATATAGACAGATATTGGACTCAGTTTCATCCATTCCTTGAAGATGGGGGTGGGGAGGGAATTTCAAGGTGGAGGGAAGGTGAGAACTCTTGAGATGCTTAAAAGATCCTACATAGTGATAGGCTTTGAAATTTTGGGGGGAGGTCTCCAAAAACATGCCATTATATACACAATCCTTTAAGTACAAAGCTGAACCCTGGCAGAAAAGAGAACAGGATAAAAAGTGACATGAGAAGAGAGGATGAGGATGGACCAGAGATACTGTGTAACCTCAGAGACAAGTTCTCAATTTAGGAAGACTTAAGGGGCAGAGAAACTGAGAAATGGGGTGCTAGGAAGATAAAGGAAATAGAGGAAGGAAACTGGCAAGTCAACATAAAAAGAGCAAAGAAGAACCCAAGGGAGAAGGGAAAATAGGGGAGAGAAAAAGGGATGAGAAGAAAGGATAAAAGAGGAAGGAAGAGAATAGAAAAAAGAAACAGGGAGGTAGTTAAAAAGGATGAATGGGAAGAAAGAAGGAAGACAAAAAAGATATAGGAGAGATGAATTTGGAGATGGAGTCATAGAAGAAAAATGGAATGATGGAGAGGAGATAAGAGATGGAAGAGAAGAGAGAAATGGAAAGATGGGATATATTCCTGTCCCATGTTCCCCATGAGAATGGGGAATAATAAAAAGCCTTGAGATACTAGAGCATGGGGACTAGTGATGGAAGGGGAAGGAGTGGAGAGTCTTAGAGAAGAGGGAGGGGGGAACTCGGGTGTGGGAGCCTCCTTGAGACTATTTATAGCAACCCCGTCATCTCGGGCTCTGGCTGCCGTCAGCACCACGCTCCCCCGGCCCCCCGCCCCCGCGGCCAGGAATACCATGCCCTCACCCCCCACTGGCCCTAAATCCAGCTTTTTCAGCCTGAAAGGGGTGGGGGGGAGAGGTATGATTCACTTTATCCCAATCTCTCTACCTGCCCAACCCTGAGGATGGCTAGACATGGGGGAAGGGTAGGATAGGGCAATCCCTAAGGGGTAGGAGGGGTAGGGGGGAAGGAGACTCCAAGAAATGGAAACAGACCCTGGGAGATTATTCCCTCCCCCTACTTTATCCAAGGTAGCAGGTCCATGTATGTATTTCTCCCTAGATTCAGCCCCTTCTCTGTTAACCTGTATTTTTTACCTCATCTTAGCTTTATCCCTTCAATCTAACCCCCCCCCAAAACAAAAAGCTCAGCCTATAAAATCCTATCTGTCGGCTTCACTTTGTGCAGCCCTTCCTGTGGCTCTTCTATCCCAGGTTAATTCTCTTCTGTCCCCATGTATATTCCCCCTAACTCACAGCCTCTCTCCCTCCCTTTCTATCCACCTGTATGTTAACCATACTCCAGTTCATCTCATCCATTCCCCCATCTCAAACCTTCCTTCTATAAGCCTGTATATTCTGTTTAGTCTTACCTCATTCCTTCTGAAACCTGTATATACAACATGGATCTACCTCATCTTTCCATCTGCCAATATATCTATCACCCCCACCATCATCCAGACTATTGTCTACCTATGTAACCAGCACCCCACTTTTACTATGTATAAATACCTATGTATACCTTTATTATTTCCTCCATTCTTTCTGACCCATAGTAATCCTCTCCCATAACTCTGAGCTTGTTTTTTCTCAACCATATGCCTCCACAATCTGCCCCCCTCCCACAATATTATGTCCCTCTAGCTTGAACCCTAGCCACTGTACCGGTCATGATCAGCGCTGCGGAATCGAGGCAGGATCTGTCGGAAGCTGCTAGTCCGGTCAAGTTTGGGCTGCGACTTTGTGCGTTTGATGGAGCTTTTCAGCCTCCGGCTCAGGAAGCCTTGCTGGGGGTGGGGTGGAGGATGCAGAGATTGGGATTGAAAAGGGGAGGGAAGAGAAAGGCAAGGTCAGCAGAGCCCACCCACCTCAACAACCTGGGAGAGATCTTGGGAATGAACGGTTGGGAACTAAGGGAAACCTTAGAGGGAGAAGAACATCATGCCTGCTCACGGTTCCTGTATACACATATCAGCCAAGAGAAGAGGGGAAGGCTGGTCAAAGAAGCACGGGACAGAGCTGAAAAGAAGGGATGTGGAGGAGGTGGGGACATAAAACAGACAGACACACACACACACTCCTCCCTGCCCCCTTTCCCAGAAACCGAGGATACCAGCTGAGACTGAGGGGGAGGGAGAGCCTAGCTGGGACCACATCTGGCAGGGGTGCAGTCACTCACTCACCGAGGGCCGGAAAGGGGCCGCGGGGGCGGCCTCCATGCTGTATTGCTTCCCTCCAGGGACACTCTTCCTCCTGGAGCGGCCCAGGTGGTATTCTGAAGGGAAGGTGGAGCGGGGGTAGGGGGGAAAGATAGGAAGGGGGAGAGATGTCACCCCATGTCTGTACCCTTTCCCCTAAATTTCCCCCTTTTCCCCTTCCTCCACCCTAGCCTCACCTACCCCCCGGAAAGCAGCAGGAACAGCATCGGTGATGGCAGCGAGAAGGTGGGGGTAAGGAGCTAGAGCCGGAGCCCCCAGACAAGGAAGGGGTGGGAGGCCCTATGCCCATCATTTTGGCTGGAAGTCAGTAGGGGGACATAGCTAGTGGGGTCAGAGAGACCCTAGGTAGTGAAATCGATCTGCTGATTAGGGAGGCTGTCTCTCCGGTACCCTCCCTTCTACACCTTCAGGGGACATAGCTGGAAAAGAGGTAGGTCAAATGTCAGTCGCCCTAGGCAGCTTGTTCCCCTCCAGCTGGGGACATCATCAACCCGCTCCTCCTTCCTGGGGGCCTTGCTTGTTCAGAGTGCCAGGACTGCTCCCCATTTCCCCCCTCCCTGGCCTCAGAAGGGGTGGGGAGAGCTGTCACCGGGTTGTTGGGGACCTAGTGAGGGTATGTGGGCTAGAAAAGGAAGTATAGAGATGGAAGAATCCTAAGAAAAGGGAGAAATGGTGGGGAATGGAATGGGTAGTGGAGAAAAGAGACTGATTCCACCTCTACTGCAGTAGCCAGGAGTCTGGAGGGGGGTAGGGAAAAAAGATGGACAAAGAAAGGGAACGGGAGAAGAAAGTGAGGTTGGATGGGTGAATATGGGGGTTCCCAAGTAGGGGGAAGGGCAGAGGAGGTAGGCTGAATGCCGATAAGGTTCTGACCCCCAGGAGGTTATTGAAGGATGGTTGGGGGGGGGGGTGGATGTTGACGCTAATGAATCCCAGGGAATTTGGAGGGGCTGGGGTGAGGGGTTGAGGGAATTCTGAGGGGCTTAAGGGGGGATGCTAAAGCTCCGGCTCCAGCTCCAGAATGGCTGCCCAGGCCCGGGCTCCCCCCACCCAGACCCACAGTCACCACTGCAGCCAATGGGGGGGCAGGTGCTGCATCAGGGGCGGGGCCGCCATCACCACGGCAACAAGAAGCTACAGGCTGGAAGGAGTGGGGGGGGGCAGGAAGAGCTGCTTATTAACTCTGTGTATTCCAGAACAGGGAACAGGGAGCCTATTAACAGAACAGGGAGCCCCAAAGGCCATCTCTATCTGCCTTTGTGGTTGAAAACTAGCCCAGAGTGGGATATATAGCTTCCGTGCACCTTTAAAATACCAGTGCCAGAAGCCTGCACTGACATATTAACACCATGACAAGGGAACAAACAGTTGATCCTTTGGGAACATATGTGTGTATCATGGGGACAGAGTTAGCTATACAGGCACATGTGTGGCGAAAACATGGAAAATATGGGAGAATATATATATAAATGTGTATGTTTATCAGACCTATAGATAGCCTTGAGCATTGCAACATGGTAATACATGCTTCGACCCAGTAACACAGCTGACCACACACAACATGCTTATTAGACTCAGACACCCGCATGCGAAGTGCTACTGTGGGGATATGTGCTTAATTGTGACAATGCAATAACATGAAGAATACATACTTAGCTCTTTAGCTACAAAGTGAGCAGGCTATGGGAAGACATATTTAACCCCATGCAAATATCTGGCATGCAGATACATTGTAACCTCCAACACATCCCCACAAACAGAATGTACACATCCTCCATTTACACTGCTGATACTCCACTGGTCCCATTTGTTTCTTCCTATCTCTTAATTCATATTTACTGTTCTAGAAGGGTTAAGAACAATTAGCAAATTCATTACTCTTCTGTTTATACTTCAATTAAACTTTTTTTTTAACTTAACAGGTGCTAAGCTGATTAAAGTCCAATAATCATTACTAAAAAAATGAATTGCATTCCATAAATGTTAGCCTATCTAGGTCGTTAGCATTCTAAAGCCAAATCAGGTAATATTTATATCTGAAACATTTCTAATCAAAACATAAAGTTTAACTTTAAACAAATGGATATGCAGTTTTGGGAAATTAAGGATAATCAGAAGAATTCATTAATTTGCTAATATTAGGCATTAGAAAGTAATATATCCATATAAAGATCGCTAGAAACATATCTGTGAACTCAAACACTGGTCACAGGTACACAGAGAAGACACATGTGGTTATAAATAGGTACCCAGAAAAAGACACAAAAAGGTATGGGGAAGATAGGATAGAAATAGTTAAGAACAGAGTTAAGAACAGAGATGCCAAGCGAAAAACCACAGTACATACATAGGTATACATGCAGAACAAACTTGCTTATAAGCATACATAATTACATGTCTCCACACCTCATCTCTACACACAATATACACACACACCACCTACACAGACTCGTAACACAGGCATTGTGCAGACACCCACACATGTATACACCCCATGTACACACAATTGCACTCACACACATAGAGCAAGCACCTGGGCTACCATCCTACCAGCCTCCTTAATCTTGTCATTACCTCAAAAGTTCTTCCCCCCTTCCAGTCCTCCAGGTCCCAAGTCCTTAACCTTCCTTCTTTCTTTCTCTCCAGGCATCTCTTTGCCAATAAGCTACTCTGGTCGACTTTCCGGTGGAAGAGATGGAAAGGGGGCCAGGACAGGATGAACAATATACAGTTCATACTAGTCTGCCAGAATTGGTGGGACTTTGGGGCAGAGAAAGGAGGAATAGGGTTATTGGGGACAAGATCTGTGCTGGGGACAGGAAAGGGAGGAGCTGACAGTCACTGTTATGACAGGCCCCATTCCTGGAAGGCCCCAGTGCTTCCCACAGGCCCAACAGTAGACAAACTGCCATTTTTCTTCCTTACTTCCTTCACAGACCTCTTTCCTCTAAGAAGGCCATGGCTCTTTTTCCTTCCCTTTCCTTTCCTCTTAGCATGATCTTTCCTCCTTTTATCCCTTCATCCCTTATCACCAAAATTGAGTTTCTTATCTCAGGCTTTCTCCTTTCCTATTCCAGCTCTAGTTCTAACCCATCCTCCCCCATCACCATGCCTCTCCTTTCTTTGACTCTTCTCTTCCTCCCCTTTCCCATCCTCCACTTTTCTCTCTCTTCTTCCTTTCTGTCTCTCTTCTCCCTTGACTCTTGCCTTTCCTCCCAGCTTTCTCTCTACTTTCCTTGATTTTCTCCCCAAGTTCTTCCTCTTCACCCTTCCGGTCCAGATTTTCTTCTGCCCTAAACCTGCTTTTCCATTTCCCAGGCCAGGGAAAGAAAGAGCAAGATGTTGCCTACATATACTGCCCTGGGCCCAAGATGCTTCATCTATAGAAGAGGATCTTAGGCAACATGCTTGCACACTTAACCCACTCCCCCACCTTCATCACCCTCTTCACACACTGGCCTGCATCCAGGCACACCCTGGGCATATGCAGGCCAGCAGGCACCCTGCTGAGCCCTGACCTGGGACACACACAGGGTCAGAGGTGAGTGGGGATGCACACATAACCATCAGACCAGGGTCATTGGCCCCAACAGACATGCACTGCACGCGGGAAAGCTCTGCAGAAGACCGTGACATCTCCTGCACAGTGGACATGCTTGCACACACAAGGATATATGCATAAGAGACATGAGGACACACAGACACGAACACGGGTGCAAAAAGCAGAAACACACACTGAGGCAATGGACACACTGTTCCCTCCACCCCCAAGCTGTCAGGACCTCCAAACAGTCCCCACTAGAGCTGACTCTGCCCCCCCCAAGTGCCAAGTAATCCGACCCCAACTCACCCCCTCCCCGAAAAGCCCAGCACTCACCCCCCACCCCCGTTACCATAACTCCCCCCACTCGGAAGATGGAGCGAGAACATGCGGAGGGAGCAGCTGCTGCCGCCGCCGCCAAGCGGCCTCCCGGCCTCCCCCTTCCCGCCCCCCCCCCGCGCGCCCACGCACACGCGCGCCCCCGCGTGCCCCTCCCCCCGCACGCCGCCTCTCCCAAACGCCACGCGCCCCCGCCCCGCCCGCACGCCCCAGCCCCGCCCTTACCTCGCACCGCCCCCCCCCACGGGGGGTCAGTAGGGGAGGAGGAAGAGGAGGAAGAAGGACTGGGGGGTTCCCGGAGGGGGGGAGGGGCCCCCCCGCCCCGAGGTGGGGCGGGGGTGGGGGACACGGAGGGCAAGGGGGCGGTCTGGCCAGGCTCGGTTCCGCTCGGCTCCCACGGCCCGGGATGGGGGCGGGGGCGCCGGGAAGGGCCACCGGGGGGAACGGCCGCCGTGGGGACAGCCTCGGGTAACGGTTCCGACCGCCGCCGCTCCCGCCGCTGCCGCCGTTGCCCGGGCCCCGCCGCCGTTGCTAGGCGACCGCTGCTGCCGTGGCCGCCTCTGTCACGAGCCCCGTCGCCCGGAGACGGCGCGAGAGAGTTAGGGGGAGGGGGGACCCCCAAAACGAACTAGGGACCCCCACACCTTACCCCCCCCACCGTAAGGACCCCCCCCAAGCACCGAGAGAAACGTGGGGCCACAGCTCCGCCCCAAGGAGGTGGAGTCCCCAAACATTAACCTCCACGCCCTCAAAGGTCCTAGGAATTTCTCCCACCGTGGCCTCCCTCCACCACACTCGTGGGCGGACACTTGCCCACACAGCAGCCCCCCACGGGCCCCCCCTCACTCAGAACCCTTTCCCCAAGTCTATTCCTATGTATGCTTGAACAGACACCCACTCATCCACAGGACCCCCTCCCGATACACACACACCTTTGGGTGGATACCCCCCCCATGGACCTTCCCCCCCCAGCGGACGGCCCTTTCCCCTGCCCTGTCCTGCACGGAAAGACCTTTCCCTAATGAGTGGACACACCCGCACCCAAACATACAGTCCCCAACACAGCCCTTCCCCCATAAATTTCGCCCCCCACCCCACACACACAAACACAAACCCCCAGGTCCTGAGGACATAGGGTAAGGGGAGGATCTGGGGTAGAGGAAGACTGAGGAGAGGTGGACAAGGACAAGGGGACAAGGCTTTAGGATTTACAGTGGATGATGGACAGACATGACGCTTCACATGTGGACATGTTGGACACTATGCACACAGGGCTAAATTCATATAGACATGCCACACACATCTATGACAAACACATCACATGCTTAAGAAACATACATACAAGGGCTATGCCACACACGGATTGCTGCCCACACACCCTAGATCCTTCATGGGCAGAGGCTTTGAAGGCATGTGGATAGATCCAAACCAGCATGGTTAGGGTCTCAAGGGCAGAGGCCATAGGAGGAAGGGACAGGATAAGCACAAGGGCTAAGGGGCTGGGCGTGTGGGGGATTTTTAAATGAAAGGGTCTAGGACGCACGGATTCTCCAGGGAGTGGGGACTGTGAGGGGGAAAAAAAAGGATGGCCTTATAGCTGGATATTAAATGCCTGGGTCCTAGAAGTGGAAAGAGGTAGAGGGGATAGGGATGGAGGTGGGGGGGTGGAGGGCAGTTATGGAGGTGGGGGAGTGGTTTCCGGGGGCTGAGGGCGTCTCTCTGCACCTTGGCGGCAGGATCTATGTTCTCTGCCTTCTTCTCCCCTCACCGTTCCCATGGAAACCTTTTAAGCGAACTTCTCAGGAAGACAAAAATCTTTTTTTAAATGACTAAAGAGGGGGGTGGAGGGGGGAAGAGAGGGGGGAGAGGGAGGGAAAGAGACAGATGGAAAGAAGGAGAGAGTTGGAGAAACCGAGATAGAGGCAGAGGTACAGAGCGACAGTCATTCAGAGGCACAGTTACAGAGACAGAAGGGTGATGAGTTGAGGAGACCTGATGGAGGGCAAGATAGAGAGGAAATAAGGGGGACAAATTGGGGGGGGGGGAGGTGAAGATATATGGAAGAAGAATCAGGAAGAAGAGGATACTGGAAGAAAGGAAGAAAAGTACAAAAAGAAGTGAGAGAAGAGAGAGGATAGGTTGATTAATCCACAAACTCGTGGCCAGTTTGAGGAAGGGGGAGGGAAGGGAGGACAGGGCCAGAGGGCTGGGAGGGAAGCAAAGAGAATGTGGATAAAAGGAGTAATGAAGGAACTAGGTCATTGTCAGTAGGGGAGCATTGATGACCAGAACCAAGGGGAGGTGGGGGGAGGAAAGGATTTTCAGGACAGGAAGCATAAGATCTGGGGATACTATTTTTATATGCACCCGGAAACCAGGCAAATCTCACAGTTAGGGTGGAGAAGGGAAGGTGGAGCCAAGACATGGGCCTTTTATCCTTCACCCTACCCCAAATCAAGAATACAAGTATCTTCTTTGAAGCCCTTTGAAGTGTAAGAGCCTTCTCTCCCATGGCCTTCTCCCCAGCTCTGAGACCCATCTCAGCCCACCCTCCCACTCATCCATACACCCAGATCCACCCTTTAGCCTTCTCTCACACAGTTCCCTCTCTCAGGGGCATGAGAGTTTTCTCTTCCAAAGCCCCATACCATGTTCGCCATGGGGCCGGCCCTCCACAGGCACAGAGACTGTTCGTCTCAGTAGTTTGTTTCGACTGGACTCACTCCTCCGGTCCCGGATCAGAAGGGGGTGTATCTACGGGATGGGGGATATGGTCAGATCTCAGTGGCCCACACTCCCCTTCCCCCACCAGGAAAACTAATAACATTTATCAAAGATGTTCAAAATGATGGACCCTGTCTCACTCTCATATCCCCTTCTCCTGCCATACCCTGTGTTTGTCTGTGGATGGGAATAATTCCTCTCCTATCCTTTATTCTTCACACCCACCCCTTCACTACTCCCCATCTTCATTTCTTTCAATACATCCTGAAGGTTTCTCTTAAGCCTTTCTCAGCAATTCTTCCAATTCATTTAGGATTTTATGTTCATCCAGTCCAGTTTCCCCTTGACCTTCAGTTTCCCTCATCCTCCAATGTCCCCACCCCCAGCCCCCTTTACTGCCTGTCACGGGGGCAGCAGAAGCTGCATTTATAATCAGGATCACAGCTTGTTTCCCTCCCACAGCCAGGCATTCGGCCAGACTGGGACCCAATCCTCCCTTTCCCCAAAGGCCCTGGTCACCTCTCTCCAGTTCCCCTCTGCTACCCACCTGGTTCTCCTCTGACACCTTCTAACCTCTTCCCCCAGGCTCCACCGTGTCTTATTGTTATTCCCAGACCTCTTCCCAGATGTTCTCCATCACCTCTCTCCCACTTCTTCCTAACTCTTCCATTCCTTCTGACAATCCCAAACCTTGGGCCCTTATCTCCATTATATTCCTCCTCAAACCCCCTTCCCTAATGGGCTCTCCTCTCCACCACTAGAGGCCAGTGTCACTTCCCAGCTATCTCCCAATCTCCAATAGGCTACTATCACTGTACACACAGTCCTCAATCTACTAACCCTCACCCCTAGTTCCCCTAAAGCCCTTTGAGGTCACCCTAGGCAGCCCCTGAGCTTCAAGGCATCTTTTGATATCTCTCCTGGCATTCTTCCTCTATTTATCCTCCCATTATCCTGTCTACTATCCTCCCATCATCACTTTCTAATTATAATTACATCTGGTCACCTCTCATTGGACTTCCTTCTCTCCCTCACTGAAAGAGGGGACACAGTCTTTCCCAACACTGCTAATGCCCCCAGTTCTCTCACTTCGGCTCTCACCCCTGATATCTACGCATTATTCCACATGACCTGCTTACAACCCTTCAGTCCCCAGATCATCCTTTTCTTCCCCTTAACCCTCATTTCTTCTCCACTCAAGTCCCTGGCCCCTAAGTTTCCCTCTACTCCTCTGGATTCCCTAGCAACTTCTTTATCCTCCTGTTATCTACTTCTCCCAGTTTTTGCATCTACTTTTCTTTGACCTCAGTAACTCTCCCAACTACCTCTGCCTTCTCTGGCTAGGTAATTCACTCTCAAATTCTCTCTATTTACCTGGTCCCTCAGACCCTTCTACTCTCTTTATGCCTTTGCTCCCCTCCATTCAGGTGGATCATCAGGACACCACCCTCTTACTATCCTGTACTCCACATTTGTCCCACAGTCATACTTCACTCCCCCAAATTTCATTCACCCCTCTGGCTCCCAAATCACCTCTCCCCATTCTTTGGGCTTCCAAATCATCCCTAAACATCTAGTTACCCCCAACTCCCTGTCTCCCAAGTCTCTTCCTCTTATTCTCGTCTTCACTTTTACCTCCCTGTTCTCACAGTCTAGTCTCTACTAATATTCCTTATTCCCAGTCTCCTTAATCATTAGGTTACCTCCTTCCTTACTCTTTGTTCAACAGCCACCCCTAATTGCTCAGATCCCTGACTTATCTGGCCTTCATAATCCTACTATTCTACTCTGTTCCCCAATATCCTAAATTCACAAAGTTCTTCCTTTTCATTCACCCTGATTTACCCCCGGAATGTCCTCTCAACTTCCCCTTTCTGTTCATTTCAGTCCTAAATACTCAGCCACCTCCATTATACTCTAACTCTCCTCCATCCAATTAGACACCTCAGGCCCTCACTCCAGTTCATCAGTCCTTCCCCATTCTACCTGGCATATTATCTGCTCCATGATGGTAAAGAGATGAGATATGAAGGGTCACCTCTAAATAGGAGTCTCCTTCCCCCAACAGACACTGTGCAGGTCTCCTGTCTCCTGCTTCATCCCTTCTATCTTTCCCCCATTTTCATTTTTCTCCTTCCTTTGTTCTACACTTTATTTATTGTCTTTCCCAACTATCTGTTCCCCTCCCATCTAAAGAAAGGTCCTCTGTGCAACCTCCCTTCCTCCCTCTCACCTCCTCCTCGTCCAGCATGAGCAGTTGATTCCCCGAGATGATGCAGAATCGGGGGTTCCAGCCAGGACGTTCATATGGGGAATGAACGTACTGGGTTCGGTGCATAGGGGGTCCCCGTACATCTGAGAAAAAGATAAGAGGAGGGTCAAAGGGCCCCACACATCTGGGAGACAAATATGGAATAAGGGGAAGTGTACACATTTAGAGGATAATAGCATTGTAGATAGATGTGGAGAGGGACAGGACTGGTAAAGAGATTATACATTTTGGGGGACACATGATGGGACATCTGAAAAATCTGAAGTAACACAAGGTGAACCTGAACATCTGGGAAAACGGAAGGTGAAAGAGATTCTACACATCTAGGTGAATATGGGAAATAAGAATTTAGTGGGAGAAGGTCTGTATAAAGAGTGCCAGTATTTGAAAAGGATAACTATACATCTGAGGGGAAAAACATAGAAAGTGGTCTGAGATGGGCAGAGAGGGATTGTGGAGAACACAGGCCCGTATGAATGAATGAAAAAAAAATATTAAGTACTTACTATGTGCAAAGCAATGTGCTAAGTGCTGGGGATAACAAATGAAAGAAGGGATTGCACATTTAGAATGAATATAGAATTAACAGAAATATATCTGAGGAGAGTAAAGATGGTGAAACACCTGGGGAGTACAGTGACATGGGGTGGGGGAAGGGTGCACATTTGGGAAGAGTGAAGGTGTCCCGAACAACTGGGTTGTGAAAACCAAACTTCTGGAAAAGGAAGGAGGGAGATACCTGTAAGTCTCAGGAGAGATGGAAGCCATCCCTTCCATGGCCTCCTTAGCCTTCCCTGGTCCCTAGGGACAGTTTTGTTTCCTTGGGGAGTGGAAGGGAGGAGGGGGAAGCTCTTATCAGCAACTGGCCCAGGAGTTCAGGTCCTTGTTTAGGGAAGGAGGAGAGATCAAATTGGCCTCTTAACACCACCCCTCAAAAAACAGTAACACGAACCCAGGGAACTGCCCCTGGCAACATCTGTGGTTCTTCCCCCCCACAAATGATTGGAGAAGCAAGCCTCTAGCACAGAATATTCCCACAGGACACAGTGTGGAGGAATGGAAAAGGGAAGGAAAGGTAATAGGGATACCATATCTCATGAAAGAAAGTAGGACTCTGTCAGGGGTAGGACATCTGGAAGGAAAATATGAGAATTTGGGAATTTCTACCCTAATGCCCTGAGAAGGCCCCCTGTCCCATTCTCCTAGCGTCATTGCCCCTCAACCATTGCAACCCAACTCCAGCAAATTATAGCAAGAGGGTTGCCCTTAGCAGTAGTAATAATGAAATCAGCTAACATTTACATATTGCTATAAGATTTACAAAGTGCTTTAAATTATCTCATTTGAACCTTGAAACAACCCTGTGAAGTTTGTACTGCAGTTACTGTCCCCATTTTATAGATAAAGAAATTGAGGCTAACATAGGTTAATAAGACTGTAAGGATATACCAGTGTGAGAAATCAGTCTGCAGGTATCAGTGAAAAAAATGAGGCTACAGTGGTCAGACTTAGAGAAATCAGATTAAGGGCATTTGAGTGGGGGAAAAAAATGAAGGAAGAAAAGAGGAAGGAAAGCAAGTTTTGGAGCCTCCATGGGGAAATAAAGCTGCAAGTACACTGGAGTGAAAAGAATCAAGTTTTAGACTCCATGTGATATAGGGCATTTGGTCTGGTGATCTTGCCAAAATGTAATTTCCTTCATGGCCTCTTATTCACACATTTTAAAATGTTCCCCTATCCTCCAGCCTTTTAGGCTGACTTATCTGGATCACAGGGTGAGTAGGTAAGAAACAAGAGATGACTCAGGGTCAGAGGTAAACCCTCCCCAACTACAGACACTCTAAACTGCTAAATACCTTAATACTAGCCAGTCTCATCTACTAATACCCTAATGCTTTCCAGACATGGAAAAACTCAGACACTCTGATACCAAACATGTTAATACTCCAGACAGTACAAATCCTAGTTCGTCCATAAGCATTTCAGGACCCCAGTGAGAAAACCTTACCATTCCACAGAAGGAGGGGGCTGACTGCAGCAAAAGGGAGGAAAGTTCAACCTCAAGAAATACTTCCTCTGGGAGAAGTGAGGGGAGGCAGGTAAACTCATATGCCTAATAGCAACTCCTATTTCTCTCCCCTTCCCTTCTCCACAGTCCCTGGCCATGTGTCTTGGCTAAAAAATAAGCAGGGGCAGGACAAAACTAATTGAAACAAGTGGGGGGGTGGGGGTGGGGGTGGGGGTGGGGTGAAGTAATTGGTTCATAGATAAGGGGAAGGGTCTATAATGGGGTAATCTCTCCAAGTGCTTACATAGGATTTCTGTGCCTTTAGTCTTGTCTCCTTGTCCTACCCCCCCCCCCCACCCCAAGCCTACAAAATAACCTAAGGAGTCTGGAAGAGAAGAAAGGGGAATGGGATAAGGAATGGGCCATTAGAGGTGAGAGGAGGTAAGGCATAGCTAGGCCTTAGAGTAGAAGACTGGGGAAATGAAGGAAGGGAACATGCTATGGACTGGGGAATATAAGACAGACTTAGGAAGAGAAACAGAGATAGTTAGGTACCCTTTGGGAAAAGAAATGCCATGAGATAATAATTGGATATGGACCAGAGAAATAGATAAGCATGATAAGGGAAGAGGGTCAAGGGAAAGAAGAGGGGGAGAAGAGGAGGGGATTAAGAGGATGGGACAGATATAAGGGAGACACCAGGTGGAGGAGGGATATAAGGAACGGACACCAGGAGAGGGGACAGATATAGGGGATGGACATAAAAGGGGACTAATATAAGGGATGTACACCATATGGGGGAGGGGGGGGAACAGACATAAGTGATGGACACTAAGGGTGGGACAGGGACTGAATGTAGGGAAGTGAAGGGAGGAGGGGTATTGGTGGTGAAATGGAAATAAGGTAGGGCTTCAGTTCTATCTCATTGGTTAGGGACTTGGGGAGGAGGGGGAGGCCCAGTTCCCCACCTCCCAGTCTTGCTTGCTCCCTCCCCCCCATCTGGCCCTCCCTCTGCCCTGGTCTTCCCCCTCCCCCAGCCCACCTTCCCTCCCCACTCTTTCCTCCCTCCATCTGGCCCCTCCATCACTCCCTTTCCCCCCTCCCCCTCCTCCATCTGGCCTCTTCTTGTCTCCCTCCATCCTCCAGCCCTTTCTCCATCTACCTGGTTCTCTCACCTCACTTCTCTATCTTCATACCCTCCTCTCCTTCCCCCCACCCCTGCCTTCCTTCTTCCCTCTCCAGCTCCATGTCCCTCCCCTTTCTTAATACCCCCATATTCCTGTATCTCTGCTCCCTTATACCTTTCCCTTATGTGTCTCCTCTACTTCTTCATCCCTTCATCGTATTTCTTCTCAATATTTCTTCCAAGGCCTGCTTCTCTTATTCCCCTATCCCCTCATCGCTCGCTCCAGTCTCCATTTACACCCCCTTTCCCAATTCCCCCCCACGCTAGGCTCTCCGGCCGGCCTCTCCTCTTCTTTCACCCTCTCTCCCCTTCGTTCCCCCTCACCCCAGGCCTCCTCTCTCCTCCGCCCCCTGCCCCTCCCCCTCTCCCCCTCCCCCTCCTGATCCTTTCCCCCTCCCCCCACCTCGTACCTCTGAAGGGGGCATAGGACATCGCGGGGATGCTCCCCCGATGGATGGAGGCTCGAGACCTGCTCATCAGGCCTGGGGGGGAGGGGGCAGGGGGGGGACAGGGGATAAGGAGAAGAGAGAGAGGGGGAGAGAGAGAGAGAGGGGGAGAAGGAGGAGGAGGAGAGAGGAGGAGAGAGGAGCAGAGAGGAGCAGAGAGGAGGAGAGAGGAGGAGGAGGAGGAGAAAAGGAGCCAACAGCAGCGGCAGCAGCAGAGAGAGAGGGGGGCGGGGGAACCGAGAGGAGAGAGCAGGAGGAGGAGGAGATGCACTGCAGCCCCCACCCCTCCCCAGAGAGGATCAAAGACAGGGACCCCTGACTCAGAAATGGAACTGCCAAATAAAGAGACCCCAGACCCAGAGGGGGGGGTGTCATACAAAGAGACCCCAGACCCAGAGAAAGATAGGTAAGAAAAACCTGGAGAAAGATAGCTAAGAGAATCCAGATCTGGAGAGATATCTAAGATAGAGAGACCCCAGACCCAGAGGGAGAACTAAGAAGGAAAGATTTCAGACCCAGTGAAAGAGATCTAAGAGACATCAAACCCAGAGATTTCAGAGACAGATCTCCAAAACTGAGACTCAGGACCTAGGAGGAGATCTGGCTGTAAGATATCTAAGACACCAAGCCCCTCAGATGCAAACAGAAATTTCAGAGAGACATTCCAGACTCAAAACTGATTCCAGATTAAGGATAAGATGGGTTCCCCTGACACAGATTTCTCTCAACCAGGAGAGATCTTATTAACTCAATGAGATGCCTAACCCAAGAGAGACCCTAGACCCAAATAGAGTTTTTAGAGAAAAAGACTTGAGATCAAGCAACATACTAGAGACTTCATCATTTGGGGATAGGAAGCTTTCTTCTCTGCTGCCTCCTCCACCTCTCATCTGACTTGGCCCCTCTCTCCATTTTTGGGTCATGAGATGTGCCTGGGCCCCAGGGAAAGAATGTAGGGCAGTCCCTGGATCCACAGGGGATAGGGTAGGTTAAAGACCCAGAGCAGGGTGGAAAGAAGAGGGTGGCATGAGTAGGCAAAGTTCAAGAAGGACAGGGTTGGATGAGGTCTCTTTCATATGTGATCTAATATTAATCTTCCCTTTTCCCCCAGTGTGCACAAAGTTGTGTTCTAGCACAAATGCCACTACCTCTGTGCCTTTCCAACTCCCTGTGGTTTCCAAAATTCACAAAATATCATGGCTACAGAGAATCTTAGAGATTACAGATAAGGAAACTGAGGCACATCCAAGGTGGGCCTTGCTCAGTGACTTGTTCAAGGTCACATGCCTTATCTGTTCAGTCATATCTGACTCTTCATGACCCCATGATAGTCCATGAAGTTTTCTTGTCAAAGATTCTGGAGTTGTTTGCCATCTCTTTCTCCAGTGGATTCCTTTTTGTCAACTAGGGCTAACTACGAAGTAATCCATATGGCAAAGAGTGGTTAAGTGACTTACCCAGGGTCACATGCCTAGGAACTGTCTGAGGCTGGATTTTAACTCAGGTCTTCCTGGCTCTTTTGACTCCAGGCCCAGTTCTCTATCCACTGGACCACCTAGCTGCCCCACATGGTAAGTCCAAGCCACACATTCTGATTCCAAGGCCAATGATTTCAATTTTCTTAAATTATATAATTTTAATTCTTCTTCTGTTTCTGTAACATCACTTTATGTCATATTTATCTGTGTATATTTTATTCCCCCCTACTAGCTTTAAACTTCCTGAGTGCAGGAGTATGATTCTTCATTTTTCTGTCCATAGAACTCAACAGTATCAAAATCGGTGCTTAATATTTGTTGACCTTAATTTATTTGAACTGAATTGTATTTATGGCACACCTATCTCTTATTAAGACTGTAATTACCTTAAAAGCAGTAAATATGAAGACTATCTTCTCTGTGCCTCAAAGAAACTATACCACATAGGTGTTACCAGCTTATACCATGCCAAAAAACCTTAGGGAGTAATTCTCTTAGAGGATAAGTTTTACAAAGTTTTATGATATGCAGAGGGCAAATGACTTGCCCAGGGTCACATAGCTAGGGTCATAGACTATATTTAAACCCAGGCCCAAATTTCACCATTTTCATGGACATCATCACCATAGCTAGCATTTATATAGTGACTTAAGATTTGCAATATTTAAGATATTATCCATATCTCATGTTACAGATGAGGAAACAGACTGAGAGAAGTGATTTTGCCCCAAGTTTATGCAATAACTGTCAAGTAGAATTTGAAATGTCTTCTCAATTCAAGGTGCTATCCATGCACCTCGGCTTATATTTAAGAGTTAAAGTGTTTTGTTTTGTTTTGTTTTTTCACAGCAACCCCATGAAGCAAGTTGTACACGTGTTACTTGTTCAAGGTCACAATAAATGAGAAAGATAGGATTCAGGACTCAAGTCTTTCGGATCCAAGTTAGTACTTCTTTTTCATTTGTCCAAGACATAATAGGCACCTTAAAACGTTAGTCTTCAGCAATTCTGAGCTTCTGGCTCTCCTGTGGAAGGAGGCCCGAGCCCCATTTCTTATCACAGTGATCCCCAGAGTTCTGAATACTTCCAAAGTCCTCCCTTTTAGCACTGGTCAGTTGAGTTTCTCGGGGTCACAGCCAGGGCTACAATCCACTCCTTCAGTTTACAGATTAGGAAGATGAGGCCGGCCCCGGAGTGCACGTCTCTTTAGCCTCACTCACTCCATCTGACCTAACCTTCACACGGTCTGGGCACTTTTACTGATGGTTAGTGCTAAAGGGAAGCACCACAGCAAGTTTCACCCCATCCTCAGTGTAGGGATGCTTCCACCCTCACCAGCCCAACACTGACGCAGGGACTGGGAGGAGTTTCTGCCACATGGCTCCGCCCCAAGGCCGTGTCACGTGGCATGAGGACTTGCGTTAGGATTGGCCAGCTCCCGTGTCGCGCGGAAGTCCTCTTTTGGCTGTGAACAACACCAAGCCCTCCCCTAGCCTGCCCTCCGCCGGTATCGTCCTCGTCATTCTTCTGCCTCCTACATCACGTGATGAGAGGAGACCGCAACGAGTCTAGCTCTCGGGCAAATGATTTTTAACGGTCTTTCAGAGGCGGAGGTGGGGACGGCACATGTCCATGGATTCAGCTCCTAATTGGCCAATTCTTCCCCTTCCCTCCCGTCGCCTTGCTCCTTTTGGAGGCGGGGATAAATCGAAAACGCTGGATCTCTGGAATGGGAGGCGGTAAGCTAGGCCCTTCCTTTTGTCACGTGTTATGGTCGGGTTCAGGCTTTCTTATCACGTGGTCGCCATACGGGTACGCTTCCTCAGGTTTTTCTTTCCCAGGCTCTGGGAAATTTTCCTCTTTCTCGGTGACGTGACCTTTGACCCAGACCCCTACCTTTGACCGGCTAGGCTGCATGTTGGTGGGGCGGGGACCCCTATTCTGGTTCGGCGGAGTGGTGAGTGACGACCCCCATCCCTTTCCGAAGATCACTGAATCTGCCCACCCCACCTCCAAATCGATTCTCTACTCTCCCCTTCCTTTCTGGGCAAGAATCTGTACCTCAGTTTCCTAGCTTAGGGTCTTGGATCTGTATCCGTGATGACTTGGGGGGGGGGAGGGAGGGAGAGGGCGCTACCCGAGTCTAGACTTCCGGGCTTGGAGCCGAATTAGTTCCGGGATCCTCAAGCCAGGCTGGGGCTCAGGAGCTGGGGCTCGGGGCTCGGAGCTAAGTCTTTCATCGAGTCATTCCCCCCCCCCCCCCAGGCTGCTTTGGTCCTGGCCTCCCTGTGCATGCACTCGCTGCTCTCCACCTACCCCTACCTACGGCTGCTCCCCCGAGCCCTCTCCATGGCCACCCAGCCTCCCGAAGCCTCGGCCCCCGCCCCTACTGGTTCAGACTACGTCGCTGGCTCCGTCTCGGTCGTCTTCGTAACCTGCCCCAATGACAAGATCGCCAAGACGATCGCCAGGTTGGAGGGGGAGGGTCGGGTCGGGTTAGGGGCCCTTTGGTTCCTGCTGCCTTCCTGGCCTTTGTTGGGGGGGCGGGGTGCACGGAAGAGGAGCAGCCAGCGCTGAACTGCACATTTATCTCCAGAGCCGTGGTGGAGAAGCGGCTGGTGGCCTGTGTCAACCTTGTACCTCAGATCACGTCTATGTAAGTCATGGCAAGTGCGGAGAGGGCCCTAGGCAGAGTGAGCCTCTCTCCCCATTAACTCATTCTTCTGGTGTTTTTCAGTTATGAGTGGAAAGGAAAAATTGAGGAGGACAGTGAGGTGATGATGGTAAGGCCTCCCCCTTCCAGCTCTTTGTGGTGCTTTAGATCCAGCTTTTCTTGTCCCGTTTCCTGATCTAGTCTTCTCTCTCTTGCAGATGATGAAGACTCAGACTGCCTTGGCGACACCCTTGACAGAGTTTATTCGGTGAGGACATCTGGGTTGGTTTTTGGTGGGAGTGGGGGTATTTTCAGGATGAGGAAATACTGCTCAACTCTTGTTGACTTTCCTCTTCCTCTAGTTCTGTTCACCCATATGAAGTGGTAGAAGTCATTGCATTGCCTGTGCAACAGGGGAACCTTCCATACCTTCGGTGGGTAAAAGACAGCACCACTCCTCAGTGATGACTTCTGAGCGTACTCTTGATATCTTAACTTCTACACTCTCTCACTTTCTCTAATAAACCCTATCCCCAGAATGCTGCCTCTGGACCTTTTCCTTATTATATGTATCATTTGCTGTGAGTATTCAGTGAGGGTACAGTAGTGAACCCCAACCCGTTCCATCCATTTAATCCAAATTTCTGAAGGGTATATTTATCTTTATTTCCAACCATACAGAGCCCAGGATTTCCTATTCTATCCCCCCTCCCCTTCCCCTAAGGGGTTAAATAACTTTTAAAAATATAAAAAAAAGCTGTAACAAAATATCACGGGAAATGGGAAAAAGGCTGTAGGGTCATGAATCATGAAGGGGTGGTTGAGGAAGAAAGGGGCCTCTCCCCACCTGACTCCAGCCTGGTTGGTAGGGAAGGACCCCCACCCCAGACCACTCCCTGCCCCCCAGGTACATCCCAGCTGCAGGTGAGGTTAGAAGTCAGGGTGTGAAAGTGCCTGTTGTATGTATGTGAGTAAGGGCTAGAGAAAGGAGGAGCAATTAGCCCCTCCTTTTAGAAGATGCCTCCCCCACCCCACTCCACAAGGTACTGCACAGAGCCATCAGGTCGAACCCTCCGAGCCAGCACACGGACAGGGTCTCCTCGGGACAGGTACCCGGCCCCTACCCGGGTTCCCACACCAGCTCCAGGAGATAAGCCACGATATAGAGGGGAAGGACCCTGGGGAGCTGATCTTCGGGAGGGAACAGGGGAGGGGTCTGGGGATGAAGATGATGTTGAGTGGGGAATGCTCCTTGGGGAATCTGAAGGGAAACCAGCAACTTGTAGGTCCAATGGCGACCTATGGGGAAAGAAAGGGTAAGAGCAGTTATCCCACTTGGAACAAAGAAAATGGTTTTTGTTACAGAGGAAAACAATATTGGAATCACACGTAGATTCAGGGATTAAAGTATACAAGAAGAGAATGGGGAAGACACCAGAGAATTTGAGGGAAGGGAAAATCACAAGCACATAGGATGTGGGGGGGGGGGGAATCCTCACCTGTCTGGGGGCTCTCCATCCCCAGGGGTTCCTGCAGTGCTGGCCGAGGGGTGGAAGGAGGCGAACATCCGGATAGGGCTGCTGGAGTTGTGTGGGGTGGGGTCACTTGGGTAGGATGGGACCCACCTCCCCATAGTGTAATAAAGATCCAAAGGGAAGACTAGAGCCCAAACACTGCCCTCCTCCCAACCCATACGGATAAGGTGAGGGAATTGCTGAAAGTCTCCCCTGGACTAATAACTATAGAAGTGAGGGAAGTGGGGTGTGCCTGGGTAATTTATGTTTCAGGGAGTTGTAATTGGGGAAGGGGGAAGACTTACCTGGGCAGGCAGCGGGCATCTGTTGGCCGGAAATTGTAGCCACTGCTGCCCTGGTAGCTCTGGTTAGGGCTGGGGGAAGGTGGAGACACTGAAGCCTGGATAGGGGGTAAGGATGGGGATGGAGAGAAGTATTCTTAGAAGAGTACTGAGACCCTCACATAACCAATTAACCTTTATTAACAACTAACATCTATATTTTGGCAGAATATTTTCACAATAATTTTCATTATCTCATTTGAGCCGTACAGTGAACCTTGGAAGTACTACAGCTAATTATCATACTCATTTTACAGAAAAAAAGACACTGAAGGTCATAAGTAAAGTGACAAGCCTGTGGTCACACACTTAGCAAGTTCAAATCCCCACTCAAATCTAGCACACTATTATGTTACTGCTACCTCTCCCCTAACTCCTTTCTAGTGCCCCACCTCCCTTTTACCTGCAGAGCCCTCCGAAGACGTGCCCGCTCCCTCTGCTCCCTGGGCTCTGGCCGATCCCGACCCTCCTGGGGTTCCCCCAGCTCTTCTTCCTTCCCCTTTGGTGGTTTCTTCTTCCGAGGCTCTGGCTCCAGTCGACGACGCTTCCCCAGGGGGCGTGAGACCCCCACCCCCGGGCCCTGCCCTGAAGGGAAGCTGTAAGAGGCCTCCTTACCCCCCCAGCCCCCTCCTGAACACCCCCAGAGGTACATTTTCCCCAAATAAGTCCCAGAAAGTGCTCCCCACCCCCCCTGGGCCAGTGACCTGGTGTGTGCTCCATCTCCAATGGGGGGTTCGACAGGGGGAGGAGTCCGAGCATGGAGCCCAAACAGGCATTTCCGTTTCTTTATCTCTTTCCCAGAGATAAACCTAGAGGTGGAGGGAAAATAGTAGTGAGACAGAAAAGAGACACTGTCCTGCCTCACTGCCCCTTCCAGAGATGCAATTTCTCTCCATTTGTAGCTAAGGTTCTCCTCAGTCTCTTAATACCCTGTACCTCTACATCATTCTTTTGTTGACCCCACTACCCCACCCTACTATCCCTTACCGGTCCTTGTGGTTGTTGAGAGCAGAAAGAAGTTGGGATGAACGCTCTCCCTTAGGGGTGTCTGAGAGCTGGAGAAAGGAGCAGGTTAACAGCTGCAATGAATCCTCTCCCAGCATTTCTTTCTCCTTGTTCCCTCCCCCTTACCTCCCCCAGGAGTAAGCTGTCCCAGTTCTCTGAAGTAAATGGCAGGATCTCTCGGTCAAAGTCAAAATATTTCTTCTTACAGCAAACACTGAGGTGATAAAGGACAAGATGTGCGACATCCACCCTAGAGAAATAGAGGGCTACAGTGGATGGGAGGAATCAGTGCTACCACCTGTGTTTCTTTAATGTTATTGTCTTCCCTGAGATTATCTCCAATTTGACCTGTCTTCATCTAGTTCCTCCATTGTTGTTTGCAATCGGCCTCCCCCTTCAGACTGGGAGTTCCTTGAGGGCATCCCCAGCCTTGATGAGCCTGGCCCAGAGGAGTCACTTGATGTAATTGTAGATGAGAAGGTTGACAACAGAACAAGGAGTCTCAGAGAATCCTCCTGGTCTAACTCACCATCGAAGCTGAAGTCTCTTGACGCTTTCAGGTCCCCCTCGGCAGACACAACACTCAAACTCGTAGAACCTGGAAATGAGCAGTGGATAAAGTAGTGGAGGAGTAACAGAAATATGGAAAAAGGGCCAAGGGAGACCATGGGGTTGGAGGCAGGAAAGAGAAGATATAACCTGGATCATGATACAAACATTAAAGAATTAGCCCCGTTCCCCACCAGTGCCCTGCAGCCCATATGTAACCCTGTCTCCATCTGTGCCCTGCAGCTCACCTGTCCCCATACAAGAGGGGTTTGCTCAGACATTGAGTGCAGGCCTCGTGAAACCACTGGAGGCAACTCCGACATTGTAGCATCTTTAGATTCCACCTAAAAGAGAGTACCAGGTGAGGCCTGCAGCAGCTCTGTCTCCATGACCCTATCATCTGCCATCACTTCCATTACTACAGCTAGGCCCCTTTCCCAAAATCTCTCCCTAGCACCCACTTTGACTGGCATCAGCCCCCCCTCCAGAAACTGTCCCCATTCCTTCCCTCCTTTGTGTGACTCACTCCCCAGGGCCCCCGCAGTAACAGTAGCTCTGCTGTCGGTTGCTCAGGTGTCCTGCATCCCAGTCCAGCCCCTTCAGCCCATATGGCAGGGATAACTTCATCCCCAGCATTGCTCGTGCATAAGGACCCTTCTTCAGGGCACCTCCCCTCTGCAGGGACAGACACGTTGAGATAGTTTGGTGGTGATGGAAGAGAAAAAGTTGAAAAAGTTAAGTCACAGCTTGGAAGTGGGGTTGGAGGTCAATGTATAGAGAGAAGTGATCCCTGTACCTTGGTGGCGATTGCAAAGACACACTGCCTGCAGACCCAAGGGGATGGGCCATCTCCTTCTCCGGGGGCTGGGGCTCTTGGAATGTGGCAATCCTGGTGATATGCTGGGGGGGTGAGAAGAGGGATCATGGAGGGTTGAGGGTGAAGTATTGGGGAAGAATGACTAGGGGGAAAAGATTCAGGATTATAGGGATAGGAAAAGGGGAAAGAAGGGAAATTATGGAAAGGAAATCATAGAAACAGGCTGTGGAGGTGAAGTACCCCAACAGGCTGGGAGAGGTCAAATGTCATTCCTTACCATGTCGACATTTTTCACAACTGACCAGCCGATTTCCAGGGACCACAGATTCAGATCGACAGACACAGCACAGGAGCTCTTCTCCAGGAAGGGCAGCTATGAAACAGAAAAGAGATAAGAGCTCTGAGGCTCTAGCCCCATTATGCTTAAAAGCCAAGCTTCTGGTCCCCCAGTCTTTGCCTCCTTTTAGGGACCAGGCTCCCTTGTGTCTCACCAGGGCTAATGTCCTTCCATAGAACAAGAAACTGGGAATCATCTTCAAACTGGACTAGACAGACCTCTCGAGCACTATCCACCTGGGAGAGAGAAAAGGAAGTGAATGATGAGAAAGGGACAGCTGATTTAAGTCATGAGAACGGAAAGAGAATGCTAAAGTTAATGTTGCAGGAGAAAAGTGAGGTTGAGGTTGAGGTCAGATCTCACCTTCTTGATAGTTCCCAGGTAAAGAAGTCCATCTGTCCATCTGGCCAGAACATCTTGCCCCTCCCAAAGCCGGGGTCTGGTACCTGGGGAAGGGGCTGGGGGAGTGGGCTCCCAGGTTTGGGGGGCAGCAGAGCGGCTCAGCCGGGAGGGCTGCGCCATTGCATCCTGGGGAGCCTGGTAGGACAAGGGGGGGAAGAGTTACCTCCCCCACCCCCAACAGCATCCACCTCTCCCTGCTTGGCTGCCCCAAGGAGACTCAAGTATTCAAGATTCCAGCTTTCTCCTTGCTCCCCCCAGTTCAACATCACAAAACCCGACATTCTTCTCTTTCAGTCCCTCACCCCAAACCCCAGGATTTAGGGTTCTAGTGAGAGGGAACAGAGACAACTGATTCTCTAGTCTCCCACCCCAAAGATTCCTCCAGGGATTGGTTCTCTCAGGGAGTTTCTTGGTTCAAGGATTTTAAGAGGATGATGGATTGGAGAAAGAGAGGCCTCCTCTTAGCTGCTAGTCCCACCCCTACATCCTGGCTGGCTTCATCTTGGAATTTCCCTGTCCAGAGATGTCAGAGTTCAGACAACCTGCTTTTCAGGGGGAGGGGAGTCCTCAGTAACGAGATTCCCTCCAGTCCATTCTGAAGAATCCTTCTATTCCTGGATTATCTGGAGTCCCCTCAAATTTGAGGTTCTTTAACCCGGGGTGGGGGTGGGGTGGATAACTTCCCCTTGTACCTAGGGAGGGGGGTGTGTCCCGGTCTCAATCTCTACTCCCCGAGATGGGGCAAACCTGGAGGTGACATGAGGCAGCCCCCTTGCCAAACGGGGTCTCTGCATGCATATGATTGGAGAGACTGGGCGGGGGAGACAAGGGGACGAGGGGGAGCCAGAGAGGGACCCCTCCCCCACCTAGCGCCAACGCCTCTCCTGGGGGAGGGCTCCCCGGCCTGGACTCCCCCTCCCCTTCCTCCTTCGGCCCCCCACCCTCCCCATCTTCTCCTTACCGGTGACAGCTGCGGCCGCCGGGGAGCTGGGGAGGGGGAGCCGTGGGGGGGCCGGGGCGGGGGCCGAGGTGTCCAGGCGTCCGGGGGTGGGGGCAGACAGAGGCTGGGGGGGTCCCCAGGCCCGGCCCCTTCGTCCAGGCTGCTCTGGGGCGTATGACGCAGCAGCCAAAGCAGCGGCGGCGGCGGCAGCAGCAGCAGGAGGAGGGAGAGGAGGAGGGAGGGAGGGGAGGGGAGGGACGGACAGACTGGGGGAGGGGGAGGCCTGGGAGGGAGGGAGGAGCTGGGGGGAGTGGGGCGGGAACCACCTCACCCCACCCCCTACACCTCCTGGGCGGGCCACGCGGGGAGGGGTGGGGCTGGGTGCACGCCCTCCTCCCAGGACTCGGGCGCCGAGGCCGACGGGGAATCCCTCCGAGTGGCTCCGGCCCGCCCCCGGCTGCAGGGAATCCCTGCTCCGCTCCCGCCCCGGCCCCGCCCCCGCTGCGGCCTCAGCGCCGCGCGCCAGAATCCGAAACTGACCGGGCACCGCCCCCACCGACCCATTCCCTCACCTTGGCCCCCTCCCACCCCTCCTCCAGGCCCCTGCCCCACCCCCTCCTCTAATTGCCCCGAGCCCCGCCCCCTTCCCCTCCTATTTCTCCCACCCAGCCTCCTCGGCCAAGGCGCAGGCGCAGATCCACCTCCCTTCCCCACCTTTCCGCTCTGACCCCCGCGCGCGGCACCTGCGGAGCTGGAGCGCCCCCTTCTCCCCGCTGGGGCGGGGCCGTTAGGGGCTGGCGCAGCGTTCCCTCGCTCCCGGGAGGCGCCGGGCAGTAAGGAAGGAGGAGGGCCGAAGGCCGAAGTGGAGCTGTTGGACAATTGCCGGGGCGGGGGCGTTAACAGACCGAACCAATGAAAAGGAAACGGGGCGGGGCCCGGGCCGTTTGAATGGGGTGCTCCTGCGGAAGCTGGCTTGGAGTCCTCCTCCGAGCCTGTCAGCCCGGCCTGCCGCGGCTAAGGCCGAGCTGCCCAGGCCCGAGCGCGGCGCGGAGCTGCGGAGGCTTCGGAATCAGGGACAGGCTGGAACGGTGCCGGAGGAGTGGGGTGAGATGCCCCGGCCGCCAGCGGGCCTCGCCCCAAGGCACCAGGAAAAACCATCCCTGGCCATGCACCCCAGCTTTCCTGAAAGAAATTTCCCGGGAAAGGGGAGGGAGGAGGGCCCGGGGAAGAACGCAAATTCTTTGCTTTGTTTTCTACCCTGCCTTCATTTCCAAAAAATCCCTACTTAGGCACCCAAGGGGACTGCAATTCAACAAAAGTAAACCGACACACAAAATCACTCGGACAGTATGTGCTAGGATAACTTTATTTTGTAATATACGGTTCTATTAACCTAATAACCAATAACTCGGAGATTCGGTCTCTGACAATGCCTCTCCAAATCAAACAAATTAGGTTCGGTGATGAGTGGGCGTTGTGACGTCACTGGCCGTAGGCTGGTAGAGCCCTTCTGGATAGTTAGCTAACCCCAACCCTTTCGTTTTCTTCCCCCCATTCATTCTTTCCACATAAGACTTTGAGTCCCAGACGTTTCTCCCTCCCTCCCTCCCCCTGCCCAGGACGGCAATCGGATCTAGGTTGGATACGCGCAGTGACGTCACGCTGTAAAAGATGAATCAGAACACAAGGGAAAGCGGGGAAACACCCAGTGAAGACAGCACCGCCCAGATCGGCCCCGGGGTCCGCGATCGGGCTGCAGCGCCCCGCGCTTCCCGAGGGGACGGAGCCCGCACACGGCGCGCGGCATCGCGGGCCGGCCAGGGCCGGGCACTCAGGGCTCACTGTCACGGTGGCTTCCGCCCCGGTTCTCTGGGCCAAGGGTCTCCGTGCCCCTGACTCTCAGCCCGAGGGCGCCCCGCCCCGCCCCGTCCCACGGCCCTCGGCCCTGCCGTGGAGCCCGTGTCTCCTGACCCCCCCCCCCGCCCCTTGTCCCGCATCTCAGCCCAGGCTTATGGATGCGCTTAAGCGCATGGTCCTCAGATCCCGGAGGCTCCTGCTTTCCTGCATCCTGGTTGGCCGGGCATCCCTACCCAACGCCGTGACCCAGGGACTTAACCGATGGCCTGAGATTAAGCAGGAGTCTGACCGGGCTTGGGCTCAGCTGCCAGCGTCTTACACTCAGGGGAGGCCACCCAGGCAGGGCCTCCCCTCTGACTCTGTGCCCAGCACATCCACGGAGTCACCTAGCTGCCTGTTATACATAGCAGCATCTTAAGATCGGTGTGATCATTTGAACGGGGAGATAGAAGCAAGTATAAGGAAGGCTCGGCCCCTGCCCTCGAGTTTGTCTTTACCTTGACATTTGTACGCCACCTAACTTCTAAAAAATTCCCTTCCATCTTTGCATTCACTCATTTATATATTGGATTACAGCATGATAAACACGAGAAGCAACTGCGGTGTAAGGAAGAGTGCCCAGGACGGCCTCGGAAGACCTGCGGTTGGGTTCTGGTTCTGACACTTTCTGTGGCTATGGGCCTTTGCACCAGTCCTCACCCTCTCCGACGGTTTGCTCATTGTGATCCCTAGCCTGGCTGTTTCAGAGAGCTGTGAGGAGGATTAAATGAGATAATTATACGAAGGGCCTCGTGACAGTTAAAAGAAAGAGTCTCAGAGGTCAGATGTGGTCAAATTGGACCCTCCACCTCCACAGCACCTCTGCTGGAAGGCCTCCAGTGTCTGTTCCCTGCCCACTTCCTTGCTTTCCCCCACTTTTTTTTTTTGGAGGGGGGAAGGCAAGGCAATTGGGGTTAAGAGAATTACCCAAGGTCACACAGCAAGTAAGTGTCAAGTGTCTGAGGCCAGATTTGAACTCAAATCTGGTGCTCTATTGCATCACCTAGCTGCTCCCCTTTCCCCCCTTTTGACTGTAACATTTAGGAGAGAGGACCCCATGTGTTTGGGGTGAATCTTGTCATTTATTTTTCCTGTGCTTTGGTTAAATGTCTTTATTCTGAACTAATATTTATGCTGACTAGTACCTTCTGTGGGAGGGCAGGGAAATGTATTTGATAGTCTTCACCCTTCCAAAATATGATTTTATTTAATTTTCATGGCACATTGCAAGGTGAGTGGGACAAATAGTATCTCTAACAAGGCACCTTGGTGATGAGGTGGTACATGGGATAGAAAACTGGTCCTAGAGTCAGGAATACATGAGTTCAAATCCTGATCAGAAATGTATAATCTGTATGACCCTGAATGGGTCACTTAACTTCTATCTGGCTCAGTTGTGAATAATATCACCTACTTAGAAGGGATGTTGTGAAGACCAAATGAGAGAATATTTGTAAAGTACTTGGCACAGTGCCCCATACATAGTAGACAGTTAATAACCATTAGATTATTATTAATAAGCAGCTCTATTTTGTGGTGGTAATGAGCCAGAAACGGGTGGGGTCATCGGTTGGTAAATGAAATGGCTGAACATGCTATGGCATCTATTGTGCTGTAAGGAAGGATGAAGTAGACAATTTCAAAGAAACCTGAGAAAGCTCATATGAACTGATGTGGTTAAGTGAGGATAAGTTAAAAATAATATTTAATAAATGCTTGTTCCCTTCCTTCAGTTTCACAGCTGATGAAATTGAGACTCAGAGTTTTGCCCAAGTTAAAGTGTTGGAAATACAGTGTATTGGAAAGATCCACTGGGAGCCTGGTTCAGATTCTAGCTTTGGCATTTACTTGCTATGTGACCTTAAATAAATTCAACAAAAGTAAACCGATACACAAAAATCACTCAGACAGCATGTGCTAGGATAACTTTATTGTGTAATATATGGTTAAAACGAGTTGCCAAGACTTTTAATTACAAATTAAATAAAAAAACAAATTTAATTACAAATATCACCTCTTTCGCATACATGAAAACCACATAAAAACAGGACACAAAGATGCCTTTCTATTTCTTGTTGGCTCGTGCTGAACTAGGCCTTCCTGAGTATTCACAAGTTCCTCCAGCTCCTGAAGCCCGGCACTCAACTTCCCCAGTTCCAGTTGGTCTTGCTTGGCTTGGGCCCGAGCCTCAGTCAGCTCCCCAACCAACACCTTATTCTCAGCCTCCAGAGTTTTGGCTTGTAGTTCAGTTTGCCCAAGCTGACTCCTTAAGTCACACAGCTGTCCCTTCACATCCCAGGCTGGACGCTTGCTAGGTCCTTTCCTTGCTGTTTTAGGGTACACTAGGAATGGGAAAGAAGAGCAAGGTGAGTGAAAACTATCTCAATTCTCTCATCGTTTCAGTGAGTAACAAACACCACTGCCTCCCGTTCCCTCCTTATTATCTCACAGGGGAGACAGAAAGGGGCATATAGGTCTGTAGAGCACTCAGCACATCTGCAAGTGGTCCACTGCCGAGAGTCCAGATTGGTCACCTACCGGATTTTGGTGCAGAGGTGGCAGAGACTGGCTTCCTACTCTTCACATCTGTACAAAGATAAGAGATAAGAATTTCAATAATATCAATTAATTTGGAGCTGGTAGTGACTGACTCCCTCATTTTACAGAGAAAACTAAGGTCTAGAGGTTTAAGTACCCTGCCTAAGTTCACCTAAATAATAAGCTGCAGAGCTGGGATCAAGCCCAGATTCACAGGCAGCCAAATACCTCCATCATTCTTCCCTTTCCAACTTATGCTCATTTCCCTGAGATCTCGCTAGTAATACCTACTCACCTGTGGTGGCAGCTGTAGTATGCCAGGGTCCTGTTTTTAGGGGAGCCTTCTGGGCTGTGAGGAGATAAGGAAGAAGATGATAGGAAGCTTCCTCAGGGCAGTTTCTATACTTGAAAGAATATGAGAGCCAGCCTAGGGGTGACCTCATGTTCTGAAGAAATAATGTACCCAGTCCTCTAAGATCTGTTCTATCTGCTACTGTACATACAATCTAAGACAGAATTACTCTGGTCATTTAATGATATGAAACAGGGAAGAAGAAACTTTGGATTCCTTTGTCATTTGTCAAACCTACAGGTGTTTAGATACCTGCTTCCTGTTTTTTTGCCCTGGACATAGTGGCCACAGTGGGGACCCTGGGATGAGAGATGGCAAAAGTTACTGCTGTTCCAGGGCCTCGAATCTGCTTCTGAGGAAAGAGAAAGGATAGTTTTAATGTATAACCTATATCAAATTGTTTACTGTACTGTCTCAGGAAAGGTGGAGGTGGGAGAGGAACAGAGAAAATTTGGAACTCAAAATAAAAAAAAAATGTTAAAAATTGTCTTTAGCTGGGAAAAAATACTAAAAAAAAAAAAGAAAGGATAGTTTTAGAGAGGGAACCTCTCTACTAGCTCTTTGGGCTCCCCACTCTTCCCAACTAACCCAGTTCTCTCTTCTCCCTGCCCAGGCTCCCATATATCTATAGTCTATCTCACCTTCTCAGGCTGAGGGGCATTCTCTTTATCTAGTTTTCTCTTTATCAAGGCCTATCACAGGCAATCGAGAAGATGAGGCTTTGTCTGGGGGCATCTTCAATTCCATGTTCCCCTTTTCCATCAGTGAAAACTTCTGTAAGAAAAAGGAAGTCAGTCAGACCTCCTGATTCCACTGCACCCCCCCCCCCCCGCCCACAATACTTTTTTGTTATCGGCAGCAAATACCTATTGAAAGCTTACCACACACAGAACAGTGTACTGGACACCCTGGACGCAAAAATTATGAGACTCTGTCTTCCAAGGTCTTATGATTTACTTAGGGAAGTAGAACAAATATACTGAAGTGTATTCTAGTATTCTTTCTCTTTTTAGATACGTATTCTCCTTAATTCAGGTACTCTGTTCTCCCTAGATATCATAACACATACCTTCACATCCTGTATTAAATAAACAACATAGAGAAGTGTTTTAAGAGTTCAGAAGAATCATGAAACTTGAGGGCACGTAAGGCCTAATGAAGGAAATAGGACTTGGATTGGGCCTTGGAGGGCATTCCAGGTAAGGGGCAAATGTAGGAAGTAAAAACAAACATCACACAGGGGAAATGACTGGAGCTGAGATGCAGGGTAGTAGCTTTAAATAAGATAGTTGAGATATGATAAAAGCAGAATCTCCAGAGTTGGAAGGCACTTGACTTTATGTAGGCCAATCTAACACAAGAACAGGAACTCCCTAGCAAGTGGTCCTTCACTCAACCATTTCAAGGGATGGGATGGATGAAGAGAAACTACCTCCTTGGGCAGCCTGTTCTAATTTTTTAAAAATATTCTAAAGGTTAAGAAAGCTTTTCCTTACACTAAGCCAACATGAACTTACTTTTGTAATGTTTATCTACCCATATTGCTGTCCTCTGGGGTTTAAAAAAAACAAAACAAAACAAACAAAAGCTTAATCCCTCTTCTGTGTGATATTCCTTCACAAAGAATTAAGTGGTTATTAAATTAAGTCAGCTCTCATGTCCATCCCCAAGTCTTTTCTTCTCCAAGTTAAACATTCCTGTTTCTTTCAACTAATCATTACATGGAATGGCCTCCAGTATTTTCAACACCCTGGTTGTCCCACTTTGGGCAAACTTGAATTTGTCAAGTCCCCAGATGTGGCACTCCTAACTAGATACAAAATTCCAAATACAAGGCAAAGTACATATGTGAAAGCAATGGCTAAAAGTGCAGATTTAAAATCTAAATCCAATCTAATCTAAAAGCTAGATTCATGCTTGATAGAAGACAAAGCTTCCTAACAATTCTCACTAAAATGGGCTGCCTTGGGTGGTAGATTTCCCCTCATTGGGGTTCTTGGAGCAGAGGCTTGATAGTAAAAATTCCTGTTTAGGTATGTATTGGACAATATGACCTCTGAGTTCCCTAACAATTAATTCACTTGTTCTTAATGTTGTACATCTATTGATACAGTCTAAATTCACATTAGTCTTCTTTCTCCTGTAATACTACACAGTAAATGCTATTGAACTGGTAGGCTGCTAAAACATAGAGGCAGGTAGGAACCAGATTATATGGAAGACATTGAATATGAGGTTAAAGAGTTGGGGTTTTATCCTGCAGACAAAGGGAATCTACTAGAGGTTTCTGAGTAGAAGCCAACATTTACCAAAGAATATGCTAGGAAGGTTAACTTAATAGTAACATGGATTAGAGGGAGAGAAGACTGTTAGGAACCAACTGTAATAATTTGGGTATAAAATGAATATGCTAGACCTAGGGTTGTTGGCAGTAGGAATGGAGAAGGGGAAGGAAACAACCATATTCATTAAGCCCCTACTATGCACTGAGACTGTGCTGATTAACACATATCTCATTTGAATGACTCTTCTTCCTCCAATCCTTTCTGGATTCAGTGCTCATAGAAAAAGGACAGTTGGTTGAGAAAAAGATCGAAGGGCAAGATGCCTACATCATCCTACTCCATCATGATAATGAAGAGAAGGACTAATGACCTTCTCAGGAATATTAACACAATCAACTTCTCATTCTTTGAGCAAACTGGAACAAATTTGTAATCCATACATAGATGACTTCTGCAAAGCATCCAGCTTGCTTCAGTCCACAGCAGTGTGCTCAATGAAGGTTTCAATACAAACCAAATTTAAACTGAATAGTTAACAGGTTTATTTTGCATGTGTGTGAATAGACAGATGGATATAGATAGACATAGATATAGATAAAGTACTTTGTAGATGATAGAGTCTATATTAGAAATGATGCTGTTATAAAGGAGTTAAAGAGTATTCTTCCAACTATAAACTGAGGATACAGTGACTCCTCCCCCCACCCCACTCCCAATTTCCCTTAACTTGGAAAAGGATCTTTAAGAAACCCTTCATGTAGTCTTTTTCCTTTAGACTTCAGAGGGCCTCTACCAGACAGTACTTGTTGCTTGCTAGGGCTATTAGTAAAAACTAGGAGGAGAATCAGATTTTTAGAAGTCTAGAAATCGTATTATATGAGTTCCATTTGAAGTAATTTGATGTGTTTTACCTGAAGAAAAGAAGATAATGGGGAGATAGGACACTTTTCAAATATATGAAAGGCTGATTAGGGGAAGAAATTCCCTGCAAAAATTATAGGAAGGCAGACTTCAGCTTAAATTGGGAGCAACAGAAGCTGCCCAACAATGAAATGTGCTGCTACAGTTAAAACAGACTATGGACATTAGGGATTTCGTTAATGGATGTCAAGTTGGACACCTGTTTTGATCACCTACTACCTCATATACTCCACAACACAAATTAAGCCCACAGGCTAAAACCTGAGTTGTATGGTGCTTAGGACACCTTGGGTTGGACACTACTCCACTTTGCCCTTCCCTTCATTGATTTCTAAAGCAGAGAACTCCACCTTCCTCTCCCTTAATTGATCTGTAAACAAGCACGACCCCCACCCCTTCCTTTCCCTTGATTGATCTGTGGGCGGGAGTCCCAGCCTAGGGTTTCTGGCAGGCAGGAAATTCAAATGTGTACTGACCAATCACTGATTGTAGTTTCAAATGTACAATGACCAATCACTGTAATTTCAGCTTATGTAACCTGGCTATGGAACCTCTATAAAACCAGCACACTGTCTGTGCCAAAGCACTGTCTGATTTGGGCATGTATCCAGTCAGCTAGCCCCTGAAGACATTCCTGGGCCCCAGGTCCCGAGGAGGGAGGATTGAGCCTGCCTCCTGCCTCCAACTTGCTCCTCATTCAGCCTTTCATGGATCCAGGGCCTCCAGTTTGGGGGTGAGTTAAATATTGTTCTGGTATATTCCAGTTAAATACCGTTCTGGTATTTCTGGTTAAAAATCTGTTGTTCTGGAGGGAAGAGAGCCAGACCCTCTTGCCTGTTTCTGGTCTGGTTATATGTTTGTTTGTCTGAACGTGTCCTATGCTCACTTGAGCCCATTTGCTTCCTGTTCAGAATCTTAGGGAAGCAAACTAGTGGGGGTATGGACCTTTGTCTGTTATCTGTGTCCTATTCACTGGAACCCATTTGCTTCCTGTTCAGAATCTGGGCAGCAGTCAAGTGTGTTTGAGTGTTCCGTATTGTCCTGGGCTCAGTTGTTTAAAGTCTCCTTTGAAAGTTTTTATTTCTGCAAAGTAGGTATTTGAGTGGCTATCAGAAGAGCACCTTCAAGGGAGCTTTTCCGATTTCCACTGGGAAGATATATTTATTTCCAGAAGAACCCTCTTCTGAGTCAGCCATCCTTCCCCTCAGGAAATCCATTAACCCAGCCTAATTGGCCTTATTGAGCCTGGCTTGGGCAGCCACATGGCTCTTGGCCTTGGCTGGGGCGGGCCAGCCTGGTTCCTGGGTCAGACTAAGGGCTGGTCTGACCCACCCCCATCCTGAGCTTCAGCTGCCTCAGGCTAGGGAAGGTGAAGGCCCTGCAGAGCCCTCCTTGTGAGCATTGTGGGAGGTAGGGAGGCTGGCCCCTCTTTGGGAACCCCTCCCAGTCAAATTAAAAAATCTCTCCTGCCTGACCAATTAAAGCCAATTAAGTGTGGAGCTTTGAGATGGGCAGATTCAAAGCTCACATATTTTGAAATTTTAATTTGGAAAATTTACAATTTACAAGTCCTGGTCAAATTAACAGAGAATTAAATCTTTAAAAAATTGGAAATAGGATTTTGGGATTGCTTAAAAAATAAACAAGCTTTTTGCTATCTCAGCTTGACTTGTTCCTTGAATTAGTAAAAGGAAAATTAATAGCATTTGTGAAATACTTGTAATCAGAATTGTATAGTGATTGTAAAATATGTTGGTATCTCTCTAACTTTGAATCCATGCCAGAATTGATAAGGTCAATTAATATCAATTGATAAAAGTCATTTGATACTCATTGTTAATTTTGTTACCATCTTTCTGAGACTGTATTGTGTATCTAAAGATTTATTTAGCTAAGTAAACTTAAGAAACATTTTTGAAGGAGGAATACTATTACAGCTAGTCAAAAAAGCAAAAAAAAAAAAAAAAAACCCCTGAGCCTCTAGATTCAGTGGCTGCTGGCTGGCCCTTTGCCTCCTGCCCACTGCTGCTAAGGCCCTCCTCCTTAAGGAAGCCCAAAAGCTTTTCTTGGGTCTGCCCCTTTCCATCTCCACCCCTCATTCTGTGGAGACCCGCTGGCTTTTTCTCCCCAGCTGTCTCCGATTGCCCTCTCGTCCTTGATCTGGCCCTGACTTCCAGCCACACCCCTAAGAAAAGAATCTCTACATTTGTGAGGTTTTTTTGGTCAGCTTAGTGGATAATCTTATTGTTTATCATATTATTTCTCGTCTAGAATTAGAACATGTATTTCTGAATTATCTCTTTCTTCCAGAGTGAATACAGACCCAGCCGCCTATCAAATGATTTTGGGTCCCAGCTGTTTAAGGGGGGAATGATCAGGTGCTTGGGTGCCTGATGTTTAGTCTAATCAGAGATACTTTAGTTGAGAGAAAAGAAAGATGCCATTTTTAACACCAGGTTCATTCAAACTGTCTTTATGAAAAGCTGAACAAAGCAGGTAAGAAGGTTTGGCTTCCCCACGAGAACTCTCAGCTTTGACTTCCCTGAGCAGCCGCATCTGAAATTCTCAGAGCTCAGAACTCGAGGCTGAGAAGGTCCAGACCATCCCCTAACATCTATTTGGAAGACCTAAAAGCTGAAATCACTAACTCTTCCCTCACCGAGTTCCTACAGGGTCTACAGGCCACTCAGAAAAAGTCCTCGCGCCCTCCCGATCCCGAGTTCAGCCTCAGCTCACCTGGTTCAACCTGGGGATTCTGTGCTGGTAAAGCCTGGAGACGGAAAGAAAGCCGCGCACCCCCACGCCCTATTTTTAAATTAAAAAAAATCATTTCTCCAATTCCAGTTTCAGCTGTCTTCTCCCAAACGAGAAGCGGCCTGTCACGGAAAGAACAAGAGATGTCTTCCCTTTCTACCACGGACACCGAGTGTACCTGTGTACACGCCATGTCGTGGGGGGGTGCAACTGACAGCTGAGACCCAACTCCCCCCCTTACACACACACACACGCACGCACACGCACGCACGCCAGGACGTCTCGGCCGGCGGGGCAGGAGGGGAAGGGTGAAGAAAGGAACGGGCTGATCTGCCCAGGGCAGGTCCGCAGCGCGGGCTTCCACCAGCCCCCCTGGACACCCCTCCCCCAGCCTGGGAGTCGCGGGCCCATTCACTCACCAGATGCTCCTACTTCGGTTCCGTCAAGTCCCAAGGTGGGGGAAGGGAAGGCACCGGCGGGGAGGGGGGGGAGGCGGGGCGAAGCGGAGAGGATTCCTCCTTCAACCACCCGAAAAACACTGAAAACACACCCGAAAGACCCCCCCCAAGAGTATCTCCACCGATTCCAGGTTCCCGCACATTTAGTCACCTGACCCTTTTAAAGTCAAATCTGCCAACCAAACCCCAGCAGCAGCTTGTGGCCAATCACAGATCCCGCCTCTACCCCTGAACCAATCGCAGCGTCTCTCCGCCTAGTTCTACCCTCCCCCGAGCGAACTCGCCCTCTCGGCTTTCCCAGCGACCTTCAATTTTCCGTTAGGAACCGGCCCTCCGCGCAGTCTCCAGCCAGCTGTTTCTGCCTTCTCCGCCCCTGCAACCGCGGGCAATCAGGCGCATGCGCAGACCCGGGAAGGGTCTATAAGCAGGCCAATTGGCGGAAGTAACGGGTCGGCCAGGTAAAGGTGCCTTATCTATCCCACCCCCTCGAGGGGCGGGGCGTGACCCCGCGGCTATCCAAGCATGGACAATGAAAAGCTTTAGCTTTAAGAACCCAGTGGAACCGAACTACTTTCACTAGCACTTGAAGCTCCCGGTGCTGACTAGTAGGGGCAGGGCTACTCGGCCTACGGGTGCCAAGAGAGGAGTGACTAACTCAAGGTCACAGGGCGAGGAAGGCAGAACTTGTCTCTAATTACCTCTCGGTGATGAGTGGGCGTTGTGACGTCACTGGCCGTAGGCTGGTAGAGCCCTTCTGGATAGTTAGCTAACCCCAACCCTTTCGTTTTCTTCCCCCCATTCATTCTTTCCACATAAGACTTTGAGTCCCAGACGTTTCTCCCTCCCTCCCTCCCCCTGCCCAGGACGGCAATCGGATCTAGGTTAGATACGCGCAGTGACGTCACGCTGTAAAAGATGAATCAGAACACCAGGGAAAGCGGGGAAACACCCAGTGAAGACAGCACCGCCCAGATCGGCCCCGGGGTCCGCGATCGGGCTGCAGCGCCCCGCGCTTCCCGAGGGGACGGAGCCCGCACACGGCGCGCGGCATCGCGGGCCGGCCAGGGCCGGGCACTCAGGGCTCACTGTCACGGTGGCTTCCGCCCCGGTTCTCTGGGCCAAGGGTCTCCGTGCCCCTGACTCTCAGCCCGAGGGCGCCCCGCCCCGCCCCGTCCCACGGCCCTCGGCCCTGCCGTGGAGCCCGTGTCTCCTGACCCCCCCCCCCGCCCCTTGTCCCGCATCTCAGCCCAGGCTTATGGATGCGCTTAAGCGCATGGTCCTCAGATCCCGGAGGCTCCTGCTTTCCTGCATCCTGGTTGGCCGGGCATCCCTACCCAACGCCGTGACCCAGGGACTTAACCGATGGCCTGAGATTAAGCAGGAGTCTGACCGGGCTTGGGCTCAGCTGCCAGCGTCTTACACTCAGGGGAGGCCACCCAGGCAGGGCCTCCCCTCTGACTCTGTGCCCAGCACATCCACGGAGTCACCTAGCTGCCTGTTATACATAGCAGCATCTTAAGATCGGTGTGATCATTTGAACGGGGAGATAGAAGCAAGTATAAGGAAGGCTCGGCCCCTGCCCTCGAGTTTGTCTTTACCTTGACATTTGTACGCCACCTAACTTCTAAAAAATTCCCTTCCATCTTTGCATTCACTCATTTATATATTGGATTACAGCATGATAAACACGAGAAGCAACTGCGGTGTAAGGAAGAGTGCCCAGGACGGCCTCGGAAGACCTGCGGTTGGGTTCTGGTTCTGACACTTTCTGTGGCTATGGGCCTTTGCACCAGTCCTCACCCTCTCCGACGGTTTGCTCATTGTGATCCCTAGCCTGGCTGTTTCAGAGAGCTGTGAGGAGGATTAAATGAGATAATTATACGAAGGGCCTCGTGACAGTTAAAAGAAAGAGTCTCAGAGGTCAGATGTGGTCAAATTGGACCCTCCACCTCCACAGCACCTCTGCTGGAAGGCCTCCAGTGTCTGTTCCCTGCCCACTTCCTTGCTTTCCCCCACTTTTTTTTTTTGGAGGGGGGAAGGCAAGGCAATTGGGGTTAAGAGAATTACCCAAGGTCACACAGCAAGTAAGTGTCAAGTGTCTGAGGCCAGATTTGAACTCAAATCTGGTGCTCTATTGCATCACCTAGCTGCTCCCCTTTCCCCGCTTTTGACTGTAACATTTAGGAGAGAGGACCCCATGTGTTTGGGGGGAATCTTGTCATTTATTTTTCCTGTGCTTTGGTTAAATGTCTTTATTCTGAACTAATATTTATGCTGACTAGTACCTTCTGTGGGAGGGCAGGGAAATGTATTTGATAGAGTCTTCACCCTTCCAAAATATGATTTTATTTAATTTTCATGGCACATTGCAAGGTGAGTGGGACAAATAGTATCTCTAACAAGGCACCTTGGTGATGAGGTGGTACATGGGATAGAAAACTGGTCCTAGAGTCAGGAATACATGAGTTCAAATCCTGCTCAGAAATGTATAATCTAGGGTGGCTAGGTGGCACAGTGAATAGAGTGCCGGCCCTGGAATCAGAAGGACCTGAGTTCGGAGCCGGCCTCTGACACTTAATCCACACAAACAAAAACCTAGCCATGTAACCTTGGGCAAGTTACTTAACCCCAATTGCCCTAAAGGGGCGGCTAGGTGGCGCAGTGAGTAAGAGCGCCAGCCTCGGAGTTGGGATGACCCGAGATCAGATCTGGCCTCAGAAAATGAGCACCCACGAATAAATAATGACTAGCCGTGTAACCTTGAGCAAGTTACTTAACCCCAATTGCTTTAAAAAAAAAAAAAAGTATAATCTGTATGACCCTGAATGGGTCACTTAACTTCTATCTGGCTCAGTTGTAAATAGGGATAATATCACCTACTTAGAAAGGATGTTGTGAAGAACAAATGAGAGAATATTTGTAAAGTACTTGGCACAGTGCCCGTTACACAGTAGACAGTTAATAACCATTAGATTATTATTAATAAGGAGCTCTTTTGTGGTGGTAATGAGCCAGAAACGGGTGGGGTCATCAGTTGGTAAATGAAATGGCTGAACATGCTATGGCATCTATTGTGCTGTAAGGAAGGATGAAGTAGACAATTTCAAAGAAACCTGAGAAAGCTCATATGAACTGATGTGGTTATGTGAGGTTAAGTTAAAAATAATTAATAATACTTAATAAATGCTTGTTCCCTTCCTTCAGTTTCACAGCTGATGAAATTGAGATTCAGAGTTTTGCCCAAGTTAAGTGTTGGAAATACAGTGTATTGGAAAGATCCACTGGGAGCCTGGTTCAGATTCTAGCTTTGGCATTTACTTGCTATGTGACCTTAAATAAATCACTTCACCTTTCTAAGCCTCAATTTTGTCAGCTATTGGGAATCATAACACTTACACTGTCAAATAGAATTGTTGTTAAAATCCTTTTAAGCTTTCCCAAAATTGTACCTCCCTCCCCTCCCCCCCAACCTTTTCCACACTTACATTTCTGATTTCTTGGCTCCACTCAGCTACAAGCTCTAGGTTGTAAATCAGGCTATCTAGGGCAGTCTGAACTATTTTTAAATTAATTTTTATTTTATTTTCAATGAAGATCTGCCTTATCTTCTCACCCCCTTCCCCAAGAAATTGAGAAAGACAAAACCCCTGTTACAAATATGCATAGTCAAGCAAAACAAATATCCACACTGACCATGTCTCCAAAATTGTCTCAGAGACTCAGACCATTGCCTCTTTATTAGGAAACAGACAGGATGTCTATGACATTTTATGATGCCTCTGAAATTGTATTGATCATCAATCATCGATTACCATCACATTGATGATCAGAGTTGATGAGTCATTCAAACTTGTTTGAAGTATTTTTGTTATTATTCAAAATATTCTCCTGGTTGTGTTCACCACACTGCATGAGTTCATATGAGTCTTCCCATGTTTCTTTGAAATTGTCCACTTCATCATTTCTTATAACACAATAGTGTATGATAACTTATTCAGCCATTTCTCAGTTCTTGTCCCATGCCCCCCATTTTCTAGCCCTGGTTCCCCCTCCACACACACAAGTTATAAATCTTTTTGTACATGAGTCCTTTTCCTCTCTCTTTGATCTCTTTGACATATAGGCTTAGTATATCAGGCTTTAGAAACACAAATTGCTTTCCAGAATGTCTGGACCAATTCACAATTCCACCAACAAACTATGCATTAATGTATCTGTTTCCCCACAGCCACACCAACACACGTCATTTACCATAATTTCAAAACCAATTTTGTCAATTTGATGGGTGTGAGGGGGAACTACAGGGTTGTTTTAATTTGCATTTCTCTAAATATTAGTAATTTAATGTTTTTTTTCCCTTATGTTTATTGTTAGTATGGATTTCTTCCTCTGAAAACAGTCCATACATAATCATTGCTCAATTGAGTTACAAGACTTTTTGCAAGGATGAAAAGGGTTTGGGAAGAAGGGAGTGGTGATTAGAAGGCAGAAGTAGAAAAATCCGAGAGAAGAGAGGGTGTGTCTGCAATGATCAGGAATTGAAGGCATGAACCAGGGACAGGAGAGAGAAACTTGCAGAAGGGGAAGAGGAAGATGCTCAGAGAGAGGGGTTTGTGCAGTCCTCAGCCTACTGCCAAAACGTTGAGGAAAGTGTGCTTATTCTCTTCCTGGGCAGGCTTTCTCTTCATTGACTCTGGAGTCCTTGTGTCCTTCCCATTTACTCAGGGAAAGGGTGGTTCACCCCCACCCCCTACCCAACCCCACTCTTCCACAGAGGATGGTCAAGGGGCAGCGACACATCTGCGCTCCAACAGACTTTCAGCCTCTGTCCCTGGAGAGTTCTTTCTGTGCCAAAAAAAGTGAAATCTTTAGACCTCTGGGAGACCTGTAATTGACTTCTTTTTCTGCATCCCACACCCTAGAGGCCTGACCACATTCCAGAGCTGCAGACTTGAACTTAACAGAATCTCTCCTGGACCTTCACAACATAACAATATTAATAGTCAACATTTATATGGTGCTTTGTTTAGCTTTCTATTCTCCACTACCACCACAATCTTATTCCCACCCCCAGCCTAGGATCATATTTGTACATAGTAGGATCCTAACTTTGTTTAATGAACTCTGAACATATACAAAGTACTGTGAGGGAGTATTTTGCCTCAAAAAGCACTTTTTGCACCTATCTCATTGACCCTGGCCAGGAATCTGTGATTTGCATGGCGCATTAGAAAGAGCCCTTATCTTAGAAGCAGGCAAGGGACAGAGTTCCAATTCCAATTTGGTGGCTTAACTATCTTCTTTACCTTGAGCAGATCCCATAATTTCTCTATGTTGGATACTCTTAAGGTCACTTCCAGCTCTAGACACGAGATGCTGAGATTTCATTGACTGAGTGGGAACTTTCTCAACCAATCAAACTGAAATCAGTTCATAATTTAGATAAATTGTAAGGTGTTACTTGAGTCTCTGAGAGATAAAGACACTTGACCAGGGTAGATCATATGCTAAGCATCTCCTAATTTTAAGGCAGTCTTTCCACTATACCATGCTGATAACCCAGGCTTTTGGACAGCCCTGATTACGAGGAAATTCTTTATATCAAGCTGAAATATTCCTCTCTATCATTTCCATTTGCACATGAGTGCCCGATGGTATTGAAGACAGCTATCATTTGCCTAGCTTCTGCTTACCATACCTGTCTTCTACAGGTTAAATGTCTCCATTTCCTTCAACCAATACTTGTATAAAATATTATCCAGTTCCTTCATCATTGAGTTTGCTGTCTTCTAGATTCTTTCCAGTTTGTCAAAATAAGAAATGGGGTGATGAGATTAATCTGGAATGACCTGATCCTTTAAAAATCGTTTTTGATTTATTTTGTCTTTACACCTCTTTTATTCCAGAATATATCCCTTCCCCCATTCCGTGCCTTTGAAACAAAGAATAAAATAAAAAGAGTGGTGGGGGAACAGCAATTCAGCAAAACCAAATGAATCAACAAAGTTTGAGAGATACAATATTCCACATACATTTTATCGCACCTCAGAATTTTCTTCTCTAGGGTCAACCGGGTCATTATAATTACACATCAGTCTGGGTGGACTTTTTGTCCTTATTTGTATTACTGTAGTCATGTATTTTTTCTTTGTTGTTCTGGCTTCATTCGGCGTCAGTTTCTATGTCTTCTCATGCTTCTTTGAATTTATTTTATTCGTCATTTCTTATGACACAATAATAGTTCTTTATTTATGTGTCACAGTTTGGTTGAAAAATGAAAATGAGGAGGTGACAGGTTCATGAGTAGACATTGTATATTTTTAGGGTTTTTTTTTAATGTATTTATTGGTTTCACTGATTTTTTAAAATTTTCTCCCACTTTTTTTTCTTAGAAAAAATGTATTCTGTTGTATGGTGCCTGGGACCTTATCTACGGCACCGGCGGCGGGTTGATCTGTAACTATTATATCCCCGTCCTCTCTACTCACCTATCCCCATGTCGAGCCTTCGGTCGTCACCGGCCTCCGAAGAGGAATTAACCCAGACAGAGCACCCGAGGTTTCAGGGGTTGTTTATTCACGGCTGGTCACATCCCGAGAGAGATGCTTCCTCGTACAGCATCTTATATACATTAAACCACGCCCTCATATGGAAATTAGCACAGTAAAAGCAAAGCCTATCCCCGCCCCCAACAGTATGGGATAACTCTTTGGGAGATCTAAGGGGGAGAGATATAGGAGGAACTTTAGGTGGTATAAAAACAAAAGATATCAATAAAATTTTATTTCTTAAAAATAAAGTGTAAATGAAAGAGGAATCTCTACCTCTTTCGACTCCACCTTCCCCTCCATCTTGGAATGTGGGCATCACCAGTTTAATACATGCACTTTCTTTCTCCTCCCTCCGAGTATCATTACCTGGCCCTCCTTCTGACATCACTAATTTTTCTCACTGGCAGTACCATTCATCCAGTGTCTCTTATTCCAGTCCCTCAGGATAAGAAGATATACACATTAGAAAGTGCAAAACCAGAAACAGGAGGGAGAACAGACCAAGTGTTGGGGCAGATGCAAAATCTCCTAAACCAGGTCTATTCCCTCAACCCTAACCTTTGGTTGCTATCAGGCAAACTGAATTGAATATCTTTAAAAGGAGCCAACTTTATTATTAATAAAATTTTTTCATTCATTTTAAATTCAAGTACAAAACAAGAAAAGAAAAGAAAAAACATTACCAGGTACAAAGAAGAATATGAGAGGATTCAATATAAAACAATAAATTTCCATTTCAGGAAAACCTATGTAATAAATACTACACAGTGTTCTCAAAGCTACCTAGCTTTTATTTGCTTCCTTGTAAGTTTTCATTTGTTCTTTGCTGTGCACTTTTTATTCTATTTTCCCCTTCCCCCCAAAGAAGGCTACAATTAATTGTGTGTATATATTTGTGTATGTATATATATATATGTACATATGTATAATATATACCTAGATATCTATAAACACACACACATATATAGACATACACTCATCATATAAGACTTCTATGCATATTTCCGTGTGTCTTCTTCTCTGAAGGTGGATAGCATCTTCCTTTATAGGTCCAAGTCTTTCCATGTTTTCCTAAGTCAACCAACTCATCATTTCCTACACCACAGCAATATTCCAACAAAAACACATCCTATCTGAGAGATTGTCTTTGGAAATATCCCCCCCACCAATTTTCTGCCTTCCTTCTATTCTTGGCTACATTGATTTTATTTATACAAGAACTTTATTATTTTTTTTTTTTTGAGAAAGATCTAACTAATTCATGTCTATTCCTCAGGGCTCTCTCTGATGACATAGCATTACTCTGTACATTTTGGAGATCGCTCTCCTGCAAACTGCCTTATTATACAATGAGACTGATTCCAAATAGATCTAACCCCAACACAATGCAGACGTGATTTGGGTGGGGGTTTTGTTGTTGCTGTTGATGTTGCTTTTTTTGCTTAGAGAGTACACTACACTGGAAGAGGACACAGAAAGTAGTGTTTGCCGGTCTCTCTCTCTCAAGTTGTTTAATAAGAAAATTGTTAAAATGGTGATAAAAAGAAAATTAACAAAATGGTAAAGTCCCTATAGACAAATGAAAAGATATGAAGAGAAAATGCATAAAAGACAAAGCAGTAAATAAACAAAAAATTGTTCAGCCTCACTATAATTAAAGTACACATTAAAGTGAACATGAGGCCACACTACCCTCACATCAACTTGACAAAAATAAATTAAAATGGTAAAATGTGTAAAATGTGTAAAATGGTAAAATGTGATGCTGCTGGAGCTTTTAGGAGACAGAGTTAAATACTACTGAAATTTAGTGCAATTTTTATGAAAAACTATCTGGCAACACCCAATGGAGGCCATTAAAATGGGCATATCCTTTCACCTCACAATCTCCCCAGTGGGGAAAATATATATTCAGGAAATAATGTAAATTATGAAAATACCAATTGATACAAAGTATTTTTGCTGGTAATATCCAGACAGTAAAAAACTGGGAATAGTGTAAGTGCCCAATATAGCAATAAGAATTGGTTAAGGGGATTGTGATATATCAATTTAATGGAGCATTCTATGGTAATAAAAATAATAATAACAATGAATAACATTTATAAAGTGCTTTAAGGTTTGCAACACATTTTTCAAACAGTATGCTATTTTATCCTCACAACAGCCCTACAAGGAAGGTGCTATTATTAATCTCATTTTACAGATGAGGAAACTTAGGCAAACAGGTCAAGTAACCTAAACCCTATCCACTGCACCACTTGATTGCCTCTATAATGACAAATGCAAGTAATATAAAAAATATGGAAAGGTCTATATGAAATATTGCAAAGTGCAATAATAGCAGGACTTAGAGTACTTACAATTATTTAAAACATACACATAGTCCTAAGGACTAGAGAGGGTGGTATTTATTAGTAGCCATTGACACCTACATATTTTAAATTATTTTTTTCTAAAACCCGGAAAGACTTACACAAACTGAATATACATACCTATTTTTTTTTTACAGTACTTTACATTACTATGCATTATTTCATTTGTTCATCACAACAACCTTTCAGGTAGATACCAATATTTTGTTTTACAAGAGGATTAGAATAACCAATGATTCCATGTTTATACAACTGGTAATGTTAAAAATTAGCCATCCTTCTATGGGCATTGCTCAATTCCCTCATTACACTGTCTACCAAGACAAAATTCAGAGACTAATTGCATAGATTAAATTTGCTTTTATAGTCTTCTGAATCTGATAAGCCTCCCCATGACTCTTCTCTGATTTTTATCACTTGTCACTCTTCTACTCACCCTCCTTTGTCTCTCATATCTCTGCCTTTCTCCCTGTCCCGTGCTTTTTGGCTTACTCAGACTCTGGAAAAAGTCCATTCCCAGACGGCAAAATACATTGACTCTGCAGTTAGAGGACCTGTGTTTACATCATTCTTCTGATGCTAATTCTCTATGCAACCTGGGGCAATTCACTTAACTTTCCTAAGTCTCAGTTTCCTTTTCTGTAAAATGGGAAGATTAGATAAGACAGTCTCTGAGGTTCCTTTAAACTCTAGATCCGGGATTCTATAAATAAAATGGAGGACAATATTTTAAGCAACAAGTGAAAAGAAGGGCTAACAATCAGCCTCCCTCAACAGGGCTAGGAGGCCTTTGAAGAAAACCTCAGCAAGTGGTTGGACAGTTTTAGCAGAACTACAGTACTGACCTTAACAAAACAGAGAAGGGAAGAGAGGAAGAATAAAATGGACAGAACTTATTTTGTTGGTGGTGTTCAGCCATTTCAGTCATGTCTGACTCTTTACAATCCCATTTGGGATTTTCTTGGCAAAGACACTGTAGTGGTTTGCCATTTCCTTCTGTAAGTCATTGTACAGATGAGGAAACTGAGGCAAATAAGGTTAAGTGACTTGCTCAGGATCACACAGCTAGTAAGTGTTTGAAGCTGGATTTGAATTTAGGTCTCCCTGACTTCAGGCTCACACTCTATTGTGAGGCCTAACTGCCCAGAGCTTATTTATTTATTTTCCAAATGCTTTATTAACTTCTGGTTTACATCATTCATTTCCTCAGATTTTGAGTTACAATTTTTCCCCATTTTTCCCCTGCCCACCACCCCAGAATAACAGTCATACAGGATATCCCCCCATCCAATCTGCTCTCTCCCATCTCTTTTCCCATACCCTCTTCAACTTTTCCAGTAGGTCAAGGTGAATCCTCGAGCCCCATTGCCTTCACATCTTATCTCCCAATTATATGCAAAATAGTATTAATCATAGTATTTATATATTTGTAAAAGAAATTTGATTTTAAAAGGAAGATAAGCAACTCAGTATATGCTGTACATGTGTAGCTATGCAAAACATTACCATAGTAGATATATTGTAAAAGACTGGCTATATTTCCCTCCCTCCCATCCCACCTTCTACCTGGTCCACTCCCCACCTTGATCCTGTCCCTTTTCAAAAGTGGGTGCTTCCAACTTCCTTCCCCCCAGCCCACCCTCCCCTCCACCACCTTTCCCCATCCCTCTCCCCCAAACGCTCCTGTAGGGTGGGACACCCTATTTAGTATGCATGTCATTCTCTTCCTGGTCCAAATTCATAAGAGAATAAGGTTGTACCTTTTTGCCTTCCTGTTCCTCCCCTCCCCTGCAACCACCTTCCCCTGCCTCCTCTACATGAGACAGTTCACCCCATTGTCTCTCCCCCTTCCCCCTCACCACATTACTCTCTCACCTCTTAACCTCACCTTTTAAGTATCATCCCTTCCCACTAAATTTGACCTGTGCCCTCTATGTAAACCTGAAAACATATATACACACATTCACATATGTATTCATATGCCCATATACCCTTCTTTAACTATTTTCATACTGAGAAAAGTTTCATCAGTTACAGTTATTGTTTTTCCCTGTAGGAATATAAATAGTTCAACTTTGATAAGTTCATAGTCATTTCTTTTCCCTGTTTACCTTCTTAAGCATCTCTTGCTTTTTGTATCTCAATGTCAAATTTTCTATTCAACTCTGGTTTTTTCCTCAAGAATGCTTGAAAGTCCTCTGTTCTCTACACAATACTCAGTTTTGCTGGGTAGGTGATTCTTGGTTTTAATCCCAGGTCCTTTGACCTCTGGAATATCATATTCCATGCCCTTCCATCCTCCCTCCTACACCCTCGCTGTAGAAGCTGCCAGGTCCTGTGCTATTCTGATTATGTTTCCACAATATTGAAATTGTTTCTTCCTGGCTGCTTGTAATATTTTCTCCTTGATCTGAGAACTCTGGAACCTGACTATAATAGTCCTAGGAGTTTTCTTTTTTGGGGTCCTTTTCAGGAGGTGATCAGTGGATTCTTTCAACCTCTATTTCCCCCTCTGGGTCTAAAACACCAGGGCAGTTTTCCTTGAGAATTTCTTGAAGGATGATTTCTAGGTTCTCTTTTTGATCATGGCTTTCAGGTAGTCCAATAATTTTTAGATTGTCTCTCCTGGATCTATTTTCCAGGTCAGTGGTTTTTCCCATGAGATATTTCACATTGCCTTCTATTTTTTCATTTGTTTGGATCTGTTTAATAGTATCTTGATTTCTCATAAAGTCACTAGCTTCCATTTGCTCCAGTCTAATTCTGAAGAAATGATTCTCTTCAGTGAGCTTTTGAGATTCTTTTTTCATCTGGCAAATTCATCTTTTTAAGGCATTCTTCTCCTTATTGCCTTTTTGAGCCTCTTTTGCCATTTGAGTTAGTCTATTATTTAAGGTGTTATTTTCCTCAATCAGGCTGTTGACTCTCATTTCATACTTTTCTTGCATCTTTCTCATTTCTCTTCCCAATTTTCCCGCCACTTCTCTTATCTGCTTCTTAAGGTCCTCTATGGCCTGTAGCCAGCTCATATTTTCATTTGGGGCTTTTGGTGCAGGAGTTCTGACCTCACAGTACTCCTCCTGTTCCATTCTTTGATCCTCTTTGCCCCCAAAATAATAGTCTAATGTTACATTTTTCTGTTTATTTTGTTTCTTTGCCTAGGCATGTTGCTACTCAATTACTTGATTTTTGGGCTTGTTGCCACAGTAGGACTTTGCCACCAGCCAGGGGAACTTCTGTCCCAAACATTGGTGTTTTCTCAACTTCCGGAGGTATTAGTTGGGTGGCCTCTGTGAAGCCTCCACACACTCTGGCAAGCTGGTCACACACCCCAAGATCTCAACCCCAGACCACAATCCAGATTCAAGAAGGGTAAAGCAAGAGCGCTTACCCCCCAGACTGATCACTGGATCCTCCTACAGTTCACGGGCCAAGAGCTGAAGCTGCAATGCGGCAATGTGGCAAAAGCTGCCCCCAGGGGAAGAAGCTGACACATTCTCCCAACCAGTCCCAAACTCCATAGGGCACTAATCTCTCACTTTGTCCTAGGCATGTATGTGTTGATAATTCTGGACACTCCACAGCTGCTGGTGCTCTGGGGTCCCTCCAGCTGGCTGTTGGTCTGGCCGCCCTCGGGCTAAAATTGAGACTCACACTGGCCTGGGATAGGCTCTTAGAGCGCTGTGCTGGCCTGCTCCCTGCTGGGCTGTAGGACTGTCCTCAGTGGGAGGTTAGCTTCTCTGTGTCATTTTGTGGGTTCTGGAGCTCCAGAGGTCGTTCAGAGTCCCCCTTTTACATAATTTTGAAATGGTGTGGGCTGGGGCTCAGCAGAAGTGCTGTTTCTACTCCACCATCTTGACTCCGCCCCCTATACCTACCTATTTAACCTTACATTTTACTACAAATTTGATGAAACATAACCTCCCACCCTCACCAAATTGTGGCAGACCTCTGATTAAGAATTTTCATGCTAGGGGCAGCTAGGTGGCGCAGTGAATAGAGCATTGGCCCTAGAGTCAGAAGGACCTGAGTTCGGATCCAGCCTCAGACACTTAACATGAACAAACAAAAACCTAGCCATGTAACCTTGGACAAGTTACTTAACCCCAATCGCCCTCCAAAAAAAAAAAAAAATTTGCATGCTGTAGGGGTAATGCCAAGATGGCTGAGTAGAAACAGGACTTCTGTACGGCTCCAGCTTCCACCTCCTCCAATTCATGTAAAAAAGGACTCTAAACAAACTTTAGAGCTACAGAACCCACAAAGTGACAGAGAGAAACAAATCTCCCACTGAAGGAAGCCTGGCAGGCTGGCATGAAGGGTTGTTATGCTGGTAACCCTGTGTGGTCCCGCCTGAGCTGTGGTTTTAGCCCCAGGGTGGCCTGGATTAGTGTTGGCTAGAGTGGACTTTAGGAGAGTAGATCACCAGCAACTGTAGCACTTTCCAGACTTCTCAATCCATAAATGCCAAAGACAAAGTAAAAGGTCAGTGTGAAACTTAGTTGGTCCAGGGGAGGATAGAAGAGTGTGGTCCGGCTACTATCCCTGGAGTGAGAAGCAGAGGAGGTGCAATGGCAGTAGCCACTGCCATGTGGCTGCTCCTGGAGTTCCTGGCCTGCAGATCTTAGGGGGACCAAGCAACCATTCAGAAGGCAATTGCTCTTGCTTTGACCTGCTTGACTCTGTAGAGCAGTCTTGGGTGGTGTTCCAGGGGTGTGTGACCAGTGAGCCAGAGCATGTGGGGGCTATAGAGAGGACACCCATCTAATAGATCCAGCAGCTGTGTAAACCCCAGAAATTTGAGACATAGCTCTCTCCATTCTGGAAGCAGAGTTCTACCATGGCAAAGAGCTCAAAAGTAAATTAATTGGCTGCCAATATGAACAAGCAATGGAAACATAAACAGACAATAAAATTCTTTTTGGGGGACAAAAAGGATCAAGGAAGGAAGGGAGTGGGAGGAAGACAGCGAAATCAGAACTCCTGTATCAAAAGACTCCAAGAAAAATATGAACTGGTTATAGGCCATGGAGGAGCTCAAGAAGGATTTTGAAAATCAAGTAAGAGAAGTGGAGGAAAAATTGGGAAGAGAAATGAGAATGATGCAAGAAAATCATGAAAAACAAGTCAACAGCCTGCTAAAGGAAATTCCCCCCAAAATACTGAAGAAAATAACACTTTAAAAGTAGATTAACTCAAATGGCAAAAGAGGCCCAAAAAACCTATGAGGAGAAGAATGCTTTAAAAAGTCGAATTTGCCAGAGGGAAAAGGAATTTAAAAAAATCACTGAGAGAATAACTACTTCAAAATTAGACTGGAACAATTAGAAGCTAATGACTTTATGAGAAATCAAGATACTGTAAAACAGATCCAAACAAATGAAAAAAATAGAAGACAGTGAAATATCTCACTGGAAAAACCACTGACCTGGAAAATAGATCCAGTAGAGATAACCTAAAAATTATTGGACTACCTGAAAGCCATGATCAAAAAAAGAGCCTAGAAATCATCCTTCAAGGAAAATTGAACTGATATTCTAGGACCAGAGGGCAAAATAGAAATGGAAAGAATCCACTAATTGCCTCTTGAAAAAGATCCCAAAAAGAAAACTCCTAGGAATATCATAGCCAGATATCAGAGCCAGAGCTCCCAGTTCAAAGAGAAAATATTACAAGCTGTCAGGAAGAAACAATTTGAGTATTGTGGAAACACAATCAGGATAACACAAGACCTAGCAGCTTCTACTTTAAGGGATTGAAGGGAATATGATATTCTGTAGGTCAAAGGAGCTAAGACTAAAACCAAGAATCACCTACCCAGCAAAACTGAATATAATGCTACAGGGAAAAATATGGGCATTCAATGAAATAGAGGACTTTCAAGCATTTGTGATGAAAAAACCAGAGCTGAACAGAAAATTTGACTTTCAAATACAAGAAGCAAGAGAAGCATGAGACAGTAAACAAGAAAAAGAAACCATAAGGAACTTATTAAAAGTTGAACTATTTACATTCCTACATGGAGAAATGATAATTGTAACACATAAGACTTTTCTCAGTATGAAGACAGCTGAAGGGAATATATATGTAGATATATATCTATACATATCCACATATATATGTATCCATACATACATATGTATATATAGGAGGATATATGTATATACAAATTTATATGTGAGTGTGTCATTTGTATGTTCATGTATACATAGACAGCATAGGATGAGTTGAATATGAAGGAATGATATCTAAAAAATAAAATTAAGAGGTGAGAGAGGAATTTATTGGGAGAAGGAAAAAGGTAGAGATATATCAGGGTAAGTTATCTCATATAAAAGAGGCAAGAGAAAACTGTTACAATGGAGGGGAAAAGCAGGAAGGTGAAAGGGAATGGGACAACCTGATTCTCATTGAATTTGGCCTAAGGAGGGAATAGCATACACACTCAATAGAGTATCTTACCCTACAGGAAAATAGCGGGGTAGTGGATAAGAGCGGGGAGGATAGAAGGGAGGGCAGATTAGGGTAGAGGGTAGTTAGAAGCAAACATTTTTGAAAAGGGATAGAATCAAAGGAGAAAATAGATTAAATGGGGGGAGAGATAGGATGGAGGGAAATATAGTTAGTCTTTCACAATATAACTACTATGATGTGAGTAACTACACATGTACAATCTATATTGAATTGCTTATCTTCCCAGTGGGAGTGAGGAGGGGAGAAGAGAAAAAATCTGAAACTCAAAGTTTTAAAAACAAATGCTTAAAAAAATGTTTTTACATGCAACTGGGAAATAAGATATACAGGTACTAGGGTATAGAAGCTCATTTTGCCCTACTAGAAAGTTAGGGGGGTAAAGGAAAAGGATATAAGAGAGAACAGATTGGGGGAAGGGGCATTCAGTAGGCTTGCTATTTGGGGATGGATGGTAGGGGAAAGTTGGGGAGAAAAAATTGTAACTCAAGATCTTGTGGAAATGAATGTTGAAAACTAAAAATAAATAAATTTTTAAAAAATAACTTGCATGATTTTCTCCAAGGATTATTTATCCCAGATGAATTTGGGACAGAGTACATAAGTACTGTAATTGACTTCCCAGAAGTCTATACAGGGTCATGAAAAGATGTTCACTTGATCCTTGGACTCAATGAACTTGAAGAAGATGGAAGCATGAATAATGGTGGTCACAATGGGGCAAACAAGTTTGTATGCAGTTAATTTGATGAGCAAAATGTTCAGAGACCAAAAAGAGTACTGTTCAGGGTTTTTTGCTGTAAACTGAAGCAGGAGAATAAATTTAGCTCTCAGCTGGTGTTGACTATCGTGAATTAGTAACAACACTCATCCCTACATCTAATACTTTTCTCTTTCACCTAAAATGTGAAGCAGTCTCAGTGAAAATCCAACATAAAGGGTGGCAGGGAAGTTATGATACTTGGAGATTCTGTGTTGTATGAGTGTTACTTGCATTTTATTACACCTTAATTCATTGCTAACTGTTCACCAAAGTCATAAGACCTTTGTACAGAGGTTTTGATTGATATAATATGCTGGAAAGGAATGAAAGCAGGGTACACAAAGTTGGTGCAGCAAATAGAGCACCAGACCTGGACTAAAGAAGACCTGAGTTCAAATCTAATCTTAGACACTTACTAGTTGTATGACCCTGGGCAAGTCACTTAACCCTGTTTGCCTTGGTTTCCTCATCTGTAAAATGAGCTGGAGAAGGAAATGGAAAACCACTCCTGTATATTTGCTAAGAAAACCCCAAATGGAGTCATGAAGAGTTAGACATGACTGAACTGAAGGGAGCCTAAACATTTAATCCAGGAATCAGACTGTACTTTGAAAGTTAGCTCCGGGTTTTCCAGTGATGCGGCCATTTTGTACAATCTGCTCCTAGTTTTACCCAGTGATGAGGCTGTAAATCAGAGCTTGCCTGATAGCAGAGATCCAGAGCTATGCCCTGTTCTGGGATTCTAGCCAGAAGGTGTTAGCTGCCTTTTAAGATTATTAATACATTTTATATACTATTCATATGTATGGAAACATCAAGGACATGATTACCATCAAGGCCTACTTGATGTCACTGGCATCTTGAAACTGAACAAAGCAGTATTGGAAAGCCTAGTGACCTACAGTTACCTTCTTTGTCTCTTTACTCTATAAAAACCTTGCTCATGGCATCAATAAATGAATTGCATTGATAATCTTGCCTGGCCCACATTATTCCATACTTCTCTGTTTTAGTACATCATTTAATGCTGGTCACAAGTGGCACCTGGAACAGGGACCTGAAAGAAGGTCCGAGGGAAGAGGCTTCCCTGGGACTCTGGAGAAAAGAAATCATCAATAGAAGAGGTACCTCAGAGGCCGAAGCGTCGTGGTAAGAGGTGAAGGAAACGATAGTTGCCTAGCTTGGAGCAGTTTGAGGGCTAAAAGAGTCACCAGACTTAGTGGGAGATGAGAGACAAGAAACAGGAAAAAGTAAAAAACAATAAAAAGCTGTCAGGAGAAAATGGGATGGGTACAAAGCTAAAATAGAGACTGAAAATATTATCTAAAACTGTTAAAAAGAACAGTAAAAGAAAGAGGATTACTTATCACTAGCAGTCAGTTACAAGAATTCTTGGAATATGGAAAAGAATGTTGTCCCTGGTTTCCACTGAAGGGGATGATAGATTTAGTAAATTGGGAGCCAGCCAGGAGACATCTGAGTGAGAGACTAATGGAAGAGGGACTCCAGCATTTCCCCACTTCTGCATTTTTTCTATGGAATATATTAATAATATGTTTATCATTAAAATGAAAGCACCAAAGGTGGCTCTAACAATTCAGTGTGATGCAGCTGTCTCTATTAGAAACAGATAAAAAGAAAATTATCAAGTGAGTCTTACTTGGCCTTTGTTACCATCTGGAAAGCCAAGCAACTGTCTAATTTTTTCAGGAGATCTAATACAATTTTCTGTGAGCTTTTGGATCCATTCTGTTATTTTCTGTATCTATCTCCTTTGTTTTAGTGTCTTTGTGTGAATGAGTGTGTAGCAGCAAGCACCCTAGCATCCCTAGGGTGGCTGCCAACACAGGTTCTTAGATATGCTTTTCTAAAAGAAAGCAACTTAAAATGGGTTAACAGGCTTACTTTACTCAATCACACATATCAATTACCTAGTTTAGGGGGAAAAGGTCAGCACCCCGAACTTCAAAGTATACAGATAGAAGTTACAAGACAGAGAAACAGATCAAGCAGACAGGCTTCCAAACTGTCCAACCATTACATCCATACCAAATCACATGTACCAGAGAGGGAAGCATCAACATTTGGGTTTTCAAAGCCAGGAGGCTCTCAATGGCTGCCCAGAGTCTCATCTGGTCAAATCACACAATACTTCTCAAAGTGAGCCTCAAAGCAAAGCCTCACATCAGGGATTATATAGCCTTCTCCTGGGTCAGAGAATTTAACCATCCTCTTGACTCACTGCCCAATCAGCATTAAGGTGTGGTCATTCCTGAAAACCAAGCCTCCTGCCACAGGCTCCATGTGACCACATTCAGCCTATTAAGGGGCAGAATACATTTTCATATCAAGGAAGGTTCTCAGAATCTCTTAAGCCAATCAAAGGGCCTAGGGGCAGGGAAGATCTTTAAATTTGCATTTCCATTACAGTGTGTTAGAGTAATTTGTCATGCTATAAGATGTATAATGCAGCTAGATTTTCCTTGAAATGTTGTTAACTCTTTCTCTCCCCCTCTCCCTTCTCACCCACCAGAACACAAACAGCTTGCTGGAGACGAGGGAGAACTAGAGGGAAAAGGTATTTTACTATGTAGGTTATATGATGGTAATGGCAAGTCATAGAGTATACAAGAAATATCACAATAGAATTTGAAAAAAACAATTAGGTAAAATCTATTTGCATTGAAAAGTGTGAACAGAAGTTGGTTTTTTTTTTTTTGGAGGGGGGAAGGTAGGGCAATTGGGGTTAAGTGACTTACCCAAGGTCAAATGGCTAGTTTTGTGTTAAGTGTCTGAGGCCAGATTTGAACTGAGGTCCTCCTGACTCCAGGGCCAGCGCTCTATTCACTGCGCCACCTAGCCACCCCAACAAACAGAATTTTTAAGATTTTTTTAAGAGTTTAAAAATCTCAGGTGGCTAGGTGGCACAGTGAGTAGAGCATTGGCCCTGTAGTCAGAAAGACCTGAGTTCAGTTCCGGCCTCAGACACTTAATGCACACACAAACAAAAACCGAGCTGTGTGACCTTGGGCAAGTTACTTAACCCCAATTGCCCTCCAAAAAGCAAAAAAAAAAAAAAAAGAGTTTAAAAATCTCTTTCTCTTCATTCAATTCTGGCCAAGTTGAATGCTGAAAAAGAGACAAGAAAGGGAATTTTTCCCCCTCAGATAAAAGAGGCAAAGAGATGAGCATTAAACTATTTCCTGCTTCACCTATTAGAGAACAATTTTGTGTATCAGAATGCATCAGTAAGTCAATTGAACTCATTCTGGTTATTTTTGGGGAATGTGAAAAATGAATAGTGATACTCTTAACTTGAAGCTAAAGATAAGTCATAATTTATTATACTATTTGGCACTAAGGCAAATTGGGATATTTCTAGACCTGAATAAAAAACACCTCAGAGGTGAAAGTTTTAAGCTCTCCAGGATGGGGGAGAAGGGACAAGGTGTGCCACTGAGTTTTTCCAGAGTCCCACTCCCTCTAAATGACAAGCTAAAAGCCCTCACTTTCTAAGAAACTTTTAAAGAGTAAACATAGCACTGGAGTTTACTGAAGTACACGTTAAATTAGATGAAAACTTTTTTTTTTTGCTCTTTGGAGGGCAATTGGGGTTAATTGACCTGCCCAAAGTCACACAGCTAGTAAGTGTGTCATGTCTGAGGCTGTAGAAGCAAGCACCCCAACATCCCCAGGGTGACTGCCAACATAGGTTCTTAGATCAGAGAGGGAAGCATCACTATCAGGGTTTTCAAAGCCGGGGGGGCAGGGGAGGTGCTCTCAACAGCTGCCCAGAGTCTCATCTGGTCAAGTCACACAACACTTCTTAAAGTGAGCCCCAAAGCAAGGCCTCACATCAGGGATTATATAGCCTTCTCCTGGCTCAGAGAATGTAATCACCCTCTTGACCCACTGCCCAATCACACAGCATCAAGGTGTGGGCATTCCTGAAAACCAAGCCTCCTGCCATAGGCTCCATATGACCACATTCAGCCTATTAGGGGGCAGAGTATATTTTCAAATTAAAGAAGGTTCTCAGAGTCACTTAAGCCAATCAAAGGGCCTAGGGGCAGGGAAGATCTTCAAATCTGCATTTCCATTACAGAGGCCAGATTTGAACTCTGGTCCTCCTGACTCCAGCGCTGGTGCTCTATTCACTGTACCACCTAGCCACCTCAGCTGAAAATATTTTACAAAAATTTATTGAAGTCTCTCATCCCAGATCAGATTAAAGAGAGAGTGCTGGAGAATAATGGGGAATTTGAGTTACCCTCCTCAATCTGACAAAAGGGAGGAAGCATACTAAATTTATCAAGGACCCCACTAGCAACAGCCCTGAGGCACCCTTAAGCCCACACATTTCTAGACAGGCAGATGAACCTCTCCATTCAAACTACTAAATCCACAATCAGACTCTGCAGCTATGAGGAGAGGAGACAAACCTCTGCACTTGATAAGCCCAATTTTCTATCAATAATTTTTGCAAGTGATAATTTGGAAATACAATTAATGTCATGGTGTCATTGTGTTGTTGTGGTCTTCTTAAACTGTAGTACATTTCTATATATGGTAAAAATTGAGAGATCATTGTAAGCCAGAAATAGTGTTAAATAAAGCAAACTTTTAATCTGAATTTTTGTTGAAACTAAAAGATAGAGGGAAGAATTTGCATAAAAACAGTTATGTCACTTATGTCTCTCTTAATGTTTATATCTTCCTTATAGAAAACCAGGTATTTACGCTTTTACCTGTAGTTAAAGAGGAGGTTACAGCTAAAACAATTTGGCTATCAGTTATGGAACTTGTAAAATTTGTTAACTAAATTATTTTACTGTTTTAATGCTAAAACCTAAAATTGTTCATTGATTACTATATGTGGAAAGGAGGAGATTAGGTGAAAACTTATTTTGGATGAATTTTGCCCATTCAGAACATCCCTCCTCCACGAGTGAGAGATGGCAAAGCAGGGGCATCACTATTAGCCCCTCCCCCAGTCTCTCCTACTTAGAATCCAGATCAATTCTCCTTAGTTTGTAAAATTGCCAAGGCCCTATCTCTATAGGCAAGGTAATTCAGCCTGGGAAAAGAACTTGTTTTAATTATGTAGCTCTTAAATAATGAATAATTGATAAGAAGTTGCAAAAGATTAAAAGGATTTCTAACAATTGGCTTACATACTAGGACAAGTTTAAATTTGAGAAAGAAGAATATTAAATAAAATCAGTTATGTATGAGGGACCTAGTAAATCTTTATTGTTTATTACAGCTCCACGGGAATAAAATTAAATGTAATTGCCTATGAGCTGTGTGATTGGTGAAAATTGTTGTTTAAGATAAAAAGCATTTAAGACTATATCAAGTAGTCAGTAAAGATATGAACTCTTTTTTTTTCTTGCATTTTGGAGGGCAATTGGGGTTAAGTAACTTGCCCAAGGTCACACCGCTAGGTGTTTGTTTGTGTGTTAAGTGTCAGAGGCCGGATCTGAACTCAGATCCTTCTGACTCCAGGGCCGGCACTCTACTCACTGCATGATATGAACTCTTTTATGTTAGCTTTATGGGAAATCTAATATTATTTTTCATCTAGAATTACAACATGACAGAAATTTTTACATACTACTTAAGGCTCACCTTAAGAAGATTCTAAAACTAATAACTTTTAAAAGTACTGTGATCAGATTCAATTACTATATCATTTTTGGTTAAAACTCTTTGTTATATCTAAGAATTAACTAGGAATTTAGTTTGCTAGTAATATTTTGGGGATTTATGTTACTTAAGGACATTTTACATCAACTTAGTTTTAATGAATCTGGATTTTAAAACTTTGTTTTTGCTCTAAAGTATAAACAGAGCTATCATGTTTTAAGTTTTTAACTAATTTTTTTCTCTTTTCTCTCATAAAAGTTTGATGACCATTTATAAATTTTAAAACTAGAAATATATCCTACTACATTGATTCTAATAATTATAAAGTTATTATTACTCACTTTACTTCTGCTTAAAATGCAAAAGCTTTTAGCTATGATATTATTGTTAAATGATTTTCTCTTCTCCCTTTAATATTGTGTCAGATAGCAAATATTTAGTGTACATATGCCAACATATCGATACTACTAAGCTTAAACACACACAGTATACAGATCTTTTTAACTTTTTTCCTAAGATTACAAACTCTCATAAGATTGAAGTCACAACCTATTTAACCCATATTACAGCTTATTTTTCACTTCCTGGGCGTATTTCCCAAATTAATTGATTAAATAGTTCCAGTTTTTTACAACTTTTTTCTCCAAAAATATTCATAGAGCTACATTATTTCACTCTTATTTTTTACCAAAATGCACACATTCTACGTAAACAATTCCATGTTACTAGGGAACAAGCTAGACAGGTCATTAAAAATTGCCCTCACTGTATTATCTATATTACTCTGCCAGCTTCCCTTTAGACAGGGGAAGCAGTAAAAAATATAATTTACCATATGTTACAGTCTTTTGCTTCAATGGATGTTCCAAAACAATTGAAAACTGTTCATGCCCCACCCACACTAGCAACTTGTTTCAATCTTTCTGTGATCATTTTCAAATAAAATTAATTACAGGCATAACCTTTATAATCCCAGTGGTCAAGTTATGCTTGACAGATGGAATAAAGATATTAAAACCTATTTATAATATAAAAATGGGGGACTTGGCCCAGTACACCAGAAAGGAAATTAGTTACTGCCTTATGCACCTTAAATTTTTAACCATCACTAAAAATGAGCATACACTAGCAGTAAAAAAATGTTAAAAGGTGCCTACCCCCCCCCCCCCCCCGCAAATGAAGGTAATGTGGGGATTTACTACTGTGGGTGTGAGGCTGTGCTTATGTTTTCCCAGAAGCTGTGGAATGACCAGTGAGGGTGCCAGAACAGAAATGTCAGGTCGTTTACTCCAACTTACTCAGAAGAGACACAACAGAATATAGATAAGGATCTTTTGTATAAGATCAATGTATTAGAACAACTAGTATTGTATTTAGGTGATGAGTTAAAAGCATTAAAAAATTCAACTGTTACTTAGATGTGATTATAAATATACATATATTTGTATAACTCTTTTACCATATATTAATTCTGATTCTACTGTTTTTTGGGACGAAATATATGCCCAACTTCCTGGTGCTTAGCATGATTCAAATATTACAAATTATATCAGAAAACATCCAGAATAGTCATCCCTCTGGAAGTGATACAGGAACACTGCCAACACAACATTATCTACATTGTTAAAATTATCTCTCTTTTTTTTTTGCTTTTTTGGAGGGCAATTGGGGTTAAGTAACTTGCCCAAGGTCACATGGCTAAGTTTTTGTTTGTGTGTGTTAAGTGTCTGAGGCTGGATCTGAACTCAGGTCCTTCTGACTCCAGGGCCAGTGCTCTACTCACTGCGCCACCTAGCCACCCCAAAGTTATCTCTTTTTAATGTGATGTCTATGATTTCACATATTTTTACCTGTATTGATTATTGTATTATTTCTTTGTATGTTTAAAAACATTTTTCACTCAGATGTATGAATATAACTTTTAAGGGTCAGGATTTATATTGGAATGTTATTTGTTTTTGTTTTTTTTTTAAAAGCAATTGGGGTTAAGTAACTTGCTCAAGGTTACACGGCTAGTCATTATTTGTGTGTGGGTGCTCATTTTCTGAGGCCGGATTTGATCTCGGGTCATCCCAACTCCAAGGCCGGCGCTCTTACTCACTGTGCCACCTAGCCGCTCCTTTTAGGGCAATTGGGGTTAAGTAACTTGCCCAAGGTTACACGGCTAGGTTTTTGTTTGTATGGATTAAGTGTCTGAGGCCGGCTCCGAACTCAGGTCCTTCTGACTCCAGGGCCAGCGCTCTATTCACTTCGCCACCTAGCCGTCCCCTGGAATGTTATTTGTAAAAATTGTAATCTCACACAATGTATTATTAGAGATTAACAGTATGTTATATTAGTAGAACAACTGTCTTTTGCTGTTTTGCCACTAACTTATACCAATCTGCAGGAGAGCATAGCTTAGTTTGATCAGTGAGGCTTTAAAACTTAAAGAGCATTTCACAGGGCTGCTACTATTAGGAATCATATCTTTAGTTATTTTAGTTACAACTGCTACACTTTTTTTGGGGGCTTTTTTTGGAGGGCAATTGGGGTTAAGTAACTTGCCCAAGGTCACACGGCTAGATTTTTGTTTGTGTGTGCATTAAGTGTCTGAGGCCAGATCTGAACCGAGGTCCTTCTGACTCCAGGGCTGACACTCTACTCACTGCACCACCTAGCCACCCCCTACACTTTTAGCTGTATCTTTGCAGTCTGTAATTCATACTGCTTAGTATGCTGAAGAACTAGCAAAAAAAAGTTTATCTGAAGCACTTCTAGTACAGAAAAAAATTATTCAGGACACCCAGGTTTATTAGAACAGTCTATATTATATATAGGAGATGAGGTAGACACCCTTAAGACTCAGTTATATCTACAATGTGATTACAGATATACATCTATTTGTGTCAACTCCAGCTTATATAATTCTTCCCAGACCAATATTACATATGACAAAATTAGAGCCCATTTATTGGGAGTGTAGCATGATTCCAACATCACCATAGAAATGGTGATGAGCCTTCCATCGGATTATTAAAGATAGAGAACATAGTAAGGTTCCTGGGATTGACCCAGAAGGAGTAGGAAAGACAACTTTTGGCACATTGAAGAAAATTTCTCCATTTCAGAACATACTGGCTCTTGGTATGCACTTGCTTCCTATATTAATTGTTACAGTAATTTTCTGTGTATTTGTACCATGTATTATACAAATGATGTCCTGTGATGTCAAGGCTTTAGGCATTGAGGTACATGCCTTTATATTGTTTGATAACAAAGGGGGAGATGAAGGAAAACTAAACATCTGATCCAGGAATCAGGCTGTACTTTGAAAGTTAGCTCTGGGTTTTCCAGTGATGCAGCCATTCTGTACAATCTGCTCCTAGTTTTCTCAGCGATGCAGCAGTAAATCAGAGCTTGCCTGATAGCTGAGATCCAG